>JADEYB020000014.1:1801606-1830101 GCA_015832495.2 Alces alces | reverse complement strand
ACACACACACACACAGATACACACACACACAGACACACACACAGATACACACACACAGACACCCACACCCAAACACACACAGACACACACAGATACACAGACACACACACACACAGACACCCACACCCAGACACACACACAGACACACACAGACACCCAGACACACACACACAGACACAGACACACACACAGAGACACACACAGACACACACAGAGATACACACACACACAGACACACACAGACACCCACACACAGAGACACACACACACACAGAGATACATACACACATAACACACACACCTACCCACTGGCTCCCGTGACCACGCCACACACACACAGACACACATACACACAGACACCCACACCCACACACACACACACACACAGACACACACATATACACCCACACACACACAGACACACACATATACACCCACACACACAGACACCTGCCCACTGGCTCCCGAGGAACTCTGCGTCCTCTTCAGTGATGAGGGCCTGCCCTCTAGACGGGGGCGGGGGGGGTCACTGCTGACCTCCAGTCCACCCTCCAGATCCCGGTGCCTTTCCCCCGGCCATGGCCAGGACCTTCCTGCTCCTGGAGCCATCCAAGCAGGGGAGAGGGGAGAAGTGGGTGTGTGCTGAGCACCATCTACGGACCAGGACCCTCCCCTTGGATGATCTTTACTCCTTTCCTGCAAGGTTGGGGGAATTCGCCCATTTAACAGATGAGGAAACTGAGGCTCGGCAAAGGGCTGTGGTCCAGCTGGGGCCGGGCTGGGAGGATGGCCCCCAGCACCTCGGCAGCCTGCCTACGAGTTGCAGGCTCTGCCCACCGCCTGCCTGAAGACACAGCCCCTGGGGCCTCTAACAGCTCTGGGTGGCTGGGGGTGGGGGTGTTGGCCTGGGAGCAGAGCTGACTTGGGCTTGGCCCTCGCCTGTGCCTCGGGGGAGGTGGGGGTGGGAGGTGGCAGTAACAGGCCCCACCCCTCCAGGGCGCTCTGAAATGCGCTGTGAGTGAAAGGGCTTGCACACCGGCCGCTCCCAGCAGGCCCTGTGGTTTAGTTTTCATTCCCACAGGGAAGGTCAGTACCTGGGTTCACCGCGCCCCCTGAAGTCCTGGGCTCCTTCCCCTTCTTTTGGTCCTGGGCTTTATTTACGTTTATCCTCTGCGTTTCCTGTTTGCTTAGGAAACACAGGCCTGCGGTCCAGTCGTTTGGCCTTCTGAGAGTGTATGATGCGGACATGTGCCCCCTCCCGTCCCCAGAGCAAGCCCGGCAGGCGGCATTTCGGAGGCGTGATGGTCAGCAGGGTTCCTGTGTGTGTATTTGCTCCTCCGCCGTATTTTAAAGGGAACGCTGGCATGGGCTCTGCCCCATCCTGTGACTGCCCTCTGGGCCTTTAAATCCACCCACTGGGTTAGAGAGCCCGGGACGGCCTCCCTCCAGAAGCCGCGCGTATTTGTGGATGCTGGCACCGGTTCCTCCTCGTCAGCAGGATTGAGGGAGGCTGCAGCCTGGCACAGGGCAAACAGGGGGGCTGTTGAGCTGCAGAGAACGGTCCCTCTGTGCCCTGAGAAGGCCCCGGTCGGGGCCCAGCTCCCCCTCCGGCCCACCCCGGCGGCACTGGGTCTGGAGCTCGGGTGGAGCCTGGGGAGCTGGCTGAGGCCCCACCGGCTGCCAGCTGTCCACCGGGTGACCTTGAGCCTCTCTGCACTCCTGACTCCATGCAGAAGCCCAGGGCGCCGGGTGGCCCCAGCAAGGGGACTGAGGGTCTGTCTCCTCAGGGACCCCAACACGCCACCCGTCACCCGTCCCTGCCGGGCAGAAACCCATGTTGTGGGCCGGAGCTTCCACTCTGCCTCTTACACTTTGACGGTGCTCCAGAGGCAGCCCAAGTTCCACTGACATGTTCCCTGTGGGCCTTGTGACTCCTGGACCTGCCGGCATCTTATCTCTGTTGTGGAAATCTCCCAGAGGGCTGTGGGCAGGGCTTTATCTCTCCCAGCCTCAGAAAGGAAGGCAGCAGGCGGCACCGATGGCGGCATACCCCATGTGTGACTACACGGCCTCATCAGAAGGGCTCCCTGCCCCCTTGAAGGAAGAGCGGGACTCACTGTTGGTGTCAGGGGGTGGCAAGGCCTAGGGGGTCACAGTCATCCAGTGTGGCCGAGCTCCAGGCGCGGCCAGTGTGCAGTTGTTCAGGTTGTGCACTGCACAAGAGCAGCTGGCAAAGCAAGAATGCACTGCTGCCAAGCTGCAAGCTGGTGAGACGCTGTGTCCACCAGAAGAGGGCGCCTTTTCTGAGTTCACACACAGACCCGGCACACTTCCTGGTGAAGGAGAGGTGCCTGGTGAGGTGTCTCCTCTCCTCTGAGATGGGCTTCCTCTGCTCAGTTCTCTAGAATCTCCCTCCAGGACTCTGCTGGTAACCAGGGGAGAGGCACCTCCCAACACACTCTGCGTCAGTGAGAGCAGCTTGAGTAGACCCAGCCCAGTGAATCTTCAGAGGGAACAGGGCCATGGCTCAGGGCAGACCTGGGTCCGCATCTCAGCTCTGGCTGCTCCTGGGCAGGACTCCTCAGCCAAGCCCTCCACTTTAGCATCTATTAATATCACCTGGTCTCGCAGTGGTAAAGAATCCACCTGCCAAGCAGGAAACATGTGTTCAATCCCTGGTCCGGGAAGATCTCCTGGAGGAGGAAATGGCAACCCACTCCAGTGATCTTGTCTGGGAAATCCCCATGGACAGAGGAGCCTGGCAGACTACAGTCCATGGGGTCGCAAAGAGTCGGACACAACTGAATAACTAACAACAACAATAATATCCCCCCAAACTCAAGTACGAAGGACCCTCACGTCTGGGCCCAGCCCCTTGAGCAGGACCTCTTTAGTTATGAAGGCACGTCTCCGAGGACAGAGACGCACATGAACTAGAGGCAGTCATCTCATCCACAAGATTTTCTCCAGAAACTCTCTAGTACCTGCCAGGCTGGAGATAAACACCGAGACCCACAGACGTGACTTTTGTCCCCTTGGAGCTGAGTCGTGAAGCTGGAGTCAGGAACATGTAGGTGAAAGAGAGAGACGTGGGCACCAGGCAGGAGGAGTGGTGTATGTGCAAAGGCCCAGGGGCAGCGGCCAGCTTATTGGAGCCGAGTGACAGTCGGTATCACTTCAGTCGGTCTGACTCTTTGCAGCCCTCTAGTCCATAGTCCTTCAGGCTCCTCTGCCCATGGGATTCTCCAGGCAAGAATACTCGAGTGGGCTGCCGTGCCCCCCTCCAGGGGATCTTCCCGACCCAGGGATCCAACCCGCATCTCTCACGCCTCCTGCTCACAGGCGGGTTCTTTACCACTAGCGCCACCTGGGGTGGATGAGTGGGAGGGGCGAGGCAGGCGGAAGCCAAAACTGCAAGAGTTTATGGGCATGGTGAAGAGTTCGGTGCTGATTTCTCTCTTTCTAAAGATGTTGATTTATTCATGTGGCCGCACCGGGTCTTAGTCGCGGCAGGCAGGGTCTTCGATCTTCACTGCGGCAAGTGGGATCCTTAGTTGTGTCAAGTGGGGTCTAGCTCCCTGGCCAGGGCATTGAACCCCGGCCCCTGCATTGGGAACACAGAGTCCTAACCACTGGGCCACCAGGAAAGTCCCTGGTGCTTATTTCTGGAGCAGCGAGGAGCCAGGGTTAGCCTCCTTAGATCAGTGACTCAGATTAACCGTCAGTGACGTTGGGTTTGAGTCCGGCCTCTGCTTCCTGACCCAGCCGCCGCCCTGCCCCGCTGTGTGACGGCGGGGGAGGTTGTGTTCGGTGGTGCAGGAAGGAGATCTAAGGGGAAGCTGAAGGGGGGTGTCCAGAGGTTGGCACAGCCGCCCCTGCGGGCACCACGCTGTGCCATCCGCCTGGGGCTGGAGGGCCAGACTGCAGTTCTCCAGCGGGACGGCAGGGGGCGCAGGCCCCTCGGCGGTGGCGGGTGGGCTGACCCCGCGGGACCCCGCGCCGGACCGCTGGGGTCCGGCGGCACTGGTCAGGCCAGGGTGGGGCCGCGCCTCCCTCCGCCCTCCCGAGTACCCCAAGTGGCGCCGGGACCGCGGGTTCAGGGGCTCCCGCGCGCAGTTGCCGGCTCTCCGTCTTTCATCCCTCCGGGACCATCCATCAGCTGTGACCTGAGCTGACGTTTTAAGCCGATCTAAATTTGCCACCCAGCCGGGCCAGGGGACAGCTGGGCGAAACCACCCCCTGCGGGGGAGCGCTGGGGTGCAGACCTCCGCTCCCCGGCCTGAGCCAGTGTGGCGCAGATGACCAGACGCCCCTGGCGGGGCGGGCGGCACCGGCACTCAGTGCCCAGGGGCTGTTGGTCCAGCCAGGCCGGGGCACCCAGGAGGCCTGCGGGGCCTGGCAGTGCGTCCCCCGCCCCCCACCCGGGGGCCCGGGCTGGAAGCACAGGGGGGCCGGTGTGTGTTCAGTGAAGACGCGTCCTTCCGACCGGAGGCTGCGTCCCAGAGCGGGATCGCTCACCCTTGGGCCATCACTGTACTTGGGTGCCCAGGGCAGGGCCGAGCCCCGGGAGAGGCCCCCTGGGAGCCCCCAGGACGGGGCAGCGCGGGAGGGGAAGGAGTCGTCCTGGGAGAGGTCCCCGTGCTGCGCTGCGTGTGGTCACCCTTCACCAGGGTAATTACTGCAGACGTGGCTGAAAGGGAACAAATTGCTGTGCGCTTGTAATTACAAATTGCGTTTCTGACACTCCAGGGGTTTCCAAACCTTGATATTTGTGCTGTTTACACATACATTACGGTCGTTTATGGAAATTACCAGCGAGGCCAGAGCTGTCTGTGGGTCGTGCTTCCTAAGAGATGCTCGCGGTGGCGGTGCTCTGGGAGTCCCCGGGGACTCAGGCTGAGCCTCCAGCCGCCACTCCTCTGTCCTGGGCTCAGGTTCCGTCTGCAGCCCGAGACTTTTCACACGTGGACCCCCCGGCTGGAATCCCGGCTCTGCACCGACAAGCTCGGGGGCCACCAGCCACGAAGCCCTCCACGCCCGTGCCTCGGTGCCCAAGGCGCTCCCTGGGGCCTGTTGTCCTCTGTTCAGGATTCGGGGAGGCCCACGTCCCCGGAGGAGGGGACCACGGCCCTGGAACCCCCGCCTCCGGTCCCCCTGGCAACCAGGGAGCCCTCCCCCGCCTGCGGGGGTTGTGACCTCATGTCAGCTTCATTTCTTGCTGCAGAGCGTATATTCTCAGACCCCTGGGTTTCTGTTAGTGTGAGACGCAGGCCACAGGTGGGCGTGGAACGATTCTAGGTGAGCCACGGATGCTACATTCGGTGACGTGGAACTGTCAGATGTACCCCACTCCCCTGGGAGAAAGCTGTTCCCCTCCAGGCTCTTTCGGCCCCTCCAGTTAGATTACAGATAACACTTTACACTGAATGTCTCATTCATGCCTCTTTATCACTCCAAAAAGGCTTAACTATAGGTCCTTCTTTTATAGGAAGTAATATATTTTCTAGGAACTAGTATATAAAAACGGCTGCAAGAAAGACAGTGAGCGCCTCCCCCCCAGCCCCCAGAGGTAATCATCATCCAGAGATATGTCTACCAGAGTGTGTGTGTGTGTCTCTGTGTGTGTGTTTTCCCCTTCCTTGTAATATATCTTGTATCTCATTCCGTATCTCAATACAGCAAGCATCCTTCTGTTTTATAGCCGTCTGTAACATGCATTTTCTATACTTTTAATCTGTGTTTTAAACAAAGACAGAATGAGCCTCAAGCACAGGCCTTCTGCTGATAACAAGCTCTGAGCAGGGTTTTATAACAGTGTTTGGTTTGGGTGATTTACTTTTATGACAAAATTCAATGTATGCTCGGCACGAATGACTTTTCACTGATGGAGCAGATATAATGTGTGTTGATATACAGAATACTATTAAGTAATTGGCACACAGGTGCCGTGTGGTCGCTTGGAAAACTAACCTGGGGATAAATCCAGGCCACTTCTGCCGGCTCCCCCGCCCCTGCAACACCCTCCTGTCCAGCCTCATTCCTCACAGCTCACCCATCCCCACCCGTCACGCCCCCACATAGGCTATTTCTGTACCTGCAGTGAGGTCCCATTCATGCTGCAGATCCCAACCCAGGCCTCACCTCCTCCAGGAAGCCCTCCCTGATGGCCGTCCCCCCACCCGCAGTTGTTCCTGCCCCTGTGCCAGGTCAATCACATGACTGCGCTGATCGCCCACCTTAGTTCCCTGGAGCAGCGCAGGGGTCGTCAGACTCCTGCAGATGCCAGAATCACTGCAGGGTGAGAACACGCGTCGCTCAGAATTCCCCGCCGGGGCTGCGGCGGCTGCTGCTGCTGGGACCACACTCCTGAGTCTCTCACTGGTGGAGGGCAAGTCGCGCGCTGAGTGTCGGCGTCCCTGGGTTCTCAGCTCAGCGCCGTCATTAGCAGGCTGTGTGTCTTTGCACATATTACTTATCTTCTCTGGGCTTTGGGGCCTCCGTGAGAAACTGAGATGTGAGCCCGCCTTGTCGGGCGAGTATCGAGACCGTGTAAACACGCGTGTGGAAACTGGGCTGGTGCCAACCAGTGTGGGTTGCCTCCAGCCCCCTGCCACCCAACTTCCCAAGGCACGGCCTGCGTCTGTTGTGTCTCGGATCCTCTGCGGCGCCCAGCCTGTGCCGGGTCAAGCTGGATGAAGTCTTCCTCCCGCTGGGGCCAGTGAAAGTGCAAGTCGCTCAGTTGTTTCCAACTCTTTGCGACCCCATGGACTATACACCCCATGGAATGCTCCAGGCCAGAATACCGCAGTGGGTAGCCGTTCCCTTCTCCAGGGGATCTTCCCAACCCAGGGATTGAACCCAGGCCTCCCGCATTGCAGGCGGATTCTTTACCAGCTGAGCCACAAGGGAAGCCCAAGGACCAGGGAAGGGCTTGGTTAAATCAATAACGTAAAGCAGATCGCAGAGGGGAATGTTTAACCCACTTAAGAGAAGCTGTCATTTTAGGAGCACTTAGCAGCGTCCGTTCGCTAACCAGGCATTAGAGCACTTGCTGTTGTAAAAAGGGAACGCATCTATTCATTAAAGCAGGGGGCCGCTGGGGCTCGCTTGGCTGGCCCTTGGTGGCCGTGGGGATGCAGCAGATAGGAATCCGTGCTGCCAGCAGGGTGGTCCACACAGGGCAAGGCCTCGCCACCCCCTCTCTGCCGGCTGCGTGCAGGTGGCCCCCAGTGAAGCGCAGCTACTGGGAAAGAAACCCACAGACGTCAAGAACAGTTGTTCATTTTGCCCCCAGGGGTTCCTCTTTTTAGAGACGCTTTAGCTCACAGTTTCCTTAAGTACTGGGCACCCTGGTTATGAGAATCAGTTTTTCTGAAGATCAGTTTCATGAGAAGAGGGGCGTTGGCTCAGATCAAATAGGACCAGATGGGGAGCAGGGAGGGGATTGGCCTCGTGGCTGGCCCTGAACCAGACTGAACCTGGTTCAACACGATCCTTTAGCCCATCACAGATTTATTGAGCACCTACTATCCACCAGGCACCTTCCGGATGCTGGGGACACCCTGGTGATGCGTCATTCCTGTGGAGGAGGGACAGTAAACCAGGGAGCAAGTAACTGAGCCAGATCACCAGGCCGGGATGGACTTTAAGGGGGACTAGGCGAGCTGGAAGGGCTTCCCCAGTGGCTCAGCCATAACGAGTCTGCCTGCAAAGCAGGAGTCATAGGTGCTGGGGGTTCGATCCCTGGGTCGGGAAGATCCCCTGGAGGAGGGCATGGCAACCCACTCCAGTCGTCTTGCCTGGAGAATCCCATGGACAGAGGAGCCTGGCGGGCTACAGTCCAGAGGGTTATAAAGAGTCGGACACGACTGAAGTGACTTAGCACGCATGCACACAGGCAGGATGGGGAGAATGAGGCTGTGCTTGATCTGGGCGCAGCCTGGGCTGTTCTCAGGCACAGTGGGCTCAGGCCACTCCTGGTCAGACCAGAACATTTCCTAGAGCTTGTCCCCAGGGGAGGGACTTGGTACAAGTGTCATGGGTCACGCCCCCCGCTCCCGAGGATCTGGTGTCCTTGTGCCGCCAGCCAGGAGGAGAGGGCTGAGCCTGACAGGCTGCGGTGGGGACACCGGTGATCATGTCCTGGGGCTGGCGGGGCACCTGGCGGGGAGAGGGAGGCGAGCAGTGTCATTCCGGTGCCGAGAGGGGTCAGGGAAGAGCCGTCACTGGTGAAGGCAGTTCAGCTTCTTGCTTCTAATTTTCTCCCTGATCTTGTCAGTCCCCTTGAATCTGCAAGAAATCCGGCAAATGGCCATTTCCCATCCACTTTGAACAGACTCCAAAGTCAAGTGGCTGCAGCACTTGGTAGCCATAGGCCTTTTGCCCTGGAGACCCTGTCTCCAGGGCTTCAGGACGGGCAGTCCGTATAGCCTGGCTGGACTCGGCAGAGGGACGGGGCGGGGGTTGTTCCCCCAGGAGCAGCCAGTCTGGGGAGGGATGCAGTGAGCGTGTTCTCATCTGTGGCCGCCACCCCCATCTTCCTGTACTTCTGCAACAAACCAACATCTGCTGTGCCAGGGGTTGGGGGGGGGAGGCAAGTGCTCCAGGGACCCAGGCTGGGAGGGCTTCTTGGAGGCAGTGATTGTTGCTGGCTGTTTTGTCCACTTCGTCAGTCACCGAGCGTCACTGGTCATCACTCGGTCGCTCCGTGGAGGGGCCCTATCCTGGTATGGGGTTTCCGCTTCCTTGCCCCTAGGTCTCAGCCATGTGGTTCTGTTGTCCGCAGCCCCCTCGAGGCGCTTTCCCAGGCCCTTAGAGGGTTATTCATCCATTTGTCACCTGCTGGCATAATAATAACTGCATCCAACGTTTATTGTGCATTTAAGCGCTCCATATACCTCCAACCATGACGGTTCCCTCCGTCTGAGGCTTCCTTTCCCAGAGCACTGGGAAGGAGGCGCTAAGGAAAAGATGCCCAGTTCATGGCTGTACCCACACTGACCGGGGGACTCAGGTTCCTCATCTGAACAATGGGCAGCAGCACCCGGTCACCATGTCCCCTTCTGGCTCTCAAGTTCCAGGGTGTGCTCACATTAAGGCCGCTTTCATCTCACCATCGTGATCTGGTCTTGGCCAACCCAAGTCCCAGTGAGTTTTTTGTGGCTGGACTTAAAATTCCTCTGGTGCGGTGACAGGTATCTGAAACCAGGCCAGATATGAGCAGCAATGCCACATCTGAGCCCCATCACCGGGAAAATGATGGAGAGCCGCTTGAGGCTTGCAAGCCATAAGTCTTTCAACTTTGCTGTGGCACAAAAGTATCCATAGACAGTACAGAATTGAGTGAGTGTGACTGTATTCCAATAAAACTTTATTTAAAAAAGCAGACAGGGGGCCAGAGTTGCCTCCCAGGCCTGATTTGCCCTTGATCTATTCAGCTGAGCACCGTGGGGTTCCAGGCCCATAGTAGGCACAGGGAATGCTATAGAGAAGGATGCAGGCCCAGCTCTGCCTGGCAAGGACAGCACAGCTCTTGGCTGTGATGGGAGAGCAGGGGCAGGGGAACGGGACAGCATGAAAGGGGAGTTTCTGACTTTGATGGCGGGCAGGTCTGGGTGAGTTTCTGGGGGAAGTCGTGTCAAAAGCTGAAACCCAAATCCTAGCTGTGGGCCAGCACCATGGAGGGCTGACGAGGGCTGGAGATTGGAGCCAGACCAGGCATCGCAGGAGGAGGTCTGTGGGAGAGGGACGGCGGAGGCCAGCCTTTGGAGGTGTGGGTGCTGCTGGTCTGGTCAAAGGAGAGCAGGAAGGCTGTGGGAGCCAGAGAGGGGGGGTGAAGTCAAGTTGTGGGTGGGTGTGTGAAATGGGCCAAGGCAAGTAGATCAGGACTGAAGCTCAGGATGATACAGAGAAATGAAACATTTTCATTCCTTTCTTGCCTTGTAGGTGGGCTCCTACTCACCCCTCAAGGCCCCAGCCTAAATGTCCCTTCATCTTTGAAGCCTCTTGTGGGGCTGAGTGACAGGCTGCTTTCTCCAGACTGTCATAATATCATACACGGGGCAGTGTCTTCCCAATTGTGCCTCAAAGCACAGGCATGAAGTAAGCACTAATCTGTGTTTGCTAAATTAAATGAAAGGGCAAGGTGAATTAATCAGCCAGGGGAGAGGTGGGTGATGAGCCTTTACAGTTGAGGAAACAGAGGCTCAGAAGCCTAAACACTTTGCCCAGACGGCACGTAAGGTTTCTTGCCCAGTCTGGTCATTTCCACTCTGCAGAAAAATTGGCTTTCTCCACCTCTCCAGGCTGGAACTTTTCTCACTCGCCTCATGATTCCTTGAATTATTAATCTATGAGGCAGTTGACAGAGAGCAGAAGCAAAAGGCACACTCCGCAGGAAGAGGAGACAAGAGAATGAAGAGGCGTCTGGTTTCCCAGGACTCCACCCTCTGTAGTCCAAGTGCTAACAGGGAAATTCAAGGCCCTTTCTCCAAATCCCAGCCGGAACTCTGTCGCCAAGTCTGTCCTGGCCAGCGGCGAGGCGCTGGGCCTGGAGAAGCGCCTGGAATCCTTGGAGAATCTGGGTTGTGAGCCGTGTCTGGAGCGCTCCACAGCTGAGGGGAACTCTCTTGGCCCCATTTATTACAGCCTATTTTTAGAGGGCAGGTCAGGCTGGGGTGGGAGTTCTCCACCCGCCTCCCCAACTGGACTATTTCAACCCTACCAACTGTGTCCCCGCCCATCTCCCCACCCCCAGCCAGGCTGCGGGGAAGGTCTTCTTCCAGAGCCCTGGCTGGCGGGGCTCCTGCCGCTCTTGCTCCCAGCCCTCCTAGTGGAGGTCAGTCATACACCTCATTGTGGTTTTGATTCGCATTCCCCTAATGATTAGTGATGCTGAGCCTCTTTTCATGTGCTTATCGGCCATCCATATATCTTCTCTGGACAAATACCTGCTTGGATCCTTTGCCCATCTTTAACAATTGTTTATTATCTGGCTGCCCTGGGTCCTCACGGCTGATGCAGGGGCTCCTCTTCATTGTGGCGTGCACACTCCTCATTGAGGCGGCAGCTCATTGCAGAGCACAGGCTCGGTGGCTGCAGCTTGCAGGCTTTAGAGCACAGGCTCAGTAGCTGTGGTGCCCGGGCTTGGTTGCCATGAGGCATGTGAACTCTTCCTGGACCAGGGACTGAACCTGTGTCTCCTGTATTGTCAGGCGGATTCTTATCCACTGCACCACCAGGGAAGTCCCCTTTGCCCATTTTTTAAATTGGGTTATTTGCCATTTTACTGTTGAGTTGTAAGCATCCTTTATCTAATATGGATTGTTGTTGATATTGTTCAGTCGCTAAGTCGTGTCCAACTCTTTGTGACCGCGTGGACTGCAGCCCGCCAGACTCCTCTGTCCTCCACTATCTCTCCCTGAGTTTGCTCAAATTCATTGAACAAATGAATTCATTGTTCATTGAGTCGGTGACACTATCTAACCATCTCATCCTCTGCCGCCCTCTTTTCCTTCTGCCTTCAATCTTTCCCAGCATCAGGGTCTTTTCCAATGAGTCAGCTCTTAGCATCAGGTGGCCAAATTATTGAAGCTTCAGCTTCAGCATCAGTCCTTCCAGTGAATATTCAGGGTTGATGTCCTTTAGGATGGACTGGTTTGATCTTACTGTCCAAGGGACTCTCAAGAGTCTTCTCCAGCACTACAGTTGGAAAGCATAATTCTTCACCACTCAGCCTTCTTTATGGTCCAACTCTCACATCTATACATGACTACTGGAAAAACCATAGCTCTGACTATATGGACCTTTGTCAGCAAAGTGATGTCTCGGCTTTTTAATGTGCTGTCTAGGTTTGTCATAGCTTTCCTTCCAAGGAGCAAGTGTCTTTTAACTTCATGGCTGCAGTCACAGTCTGCAGTGATTTTGAAGCCCAAGAAAATAAAATCTG
Source organism: Alces alces (assembly GCA_015832495.2). Taxonomy (NCBI): domain Eukaryota; kingdom Metazoa; phylum Chordata; class Mammalia; order Artiodactyla; family Cervidae; genus Alces; species Alces alces. The sequence goes on along the minus strand of JADEYB020000014.1, from coordinate 1,818,154 downwards.
TCACTGCTTCCACTTTTCCCCCTTCTATTTGCCATGAAGTGATGGGATTGGATGCCATGATGTTAGTTTTTTGAATGTTGAGTTTCAAGCCAGCTTTTTCACATACTAGACCTTATTAGATGCATAATTTGAAAACAGTTTCTCCCATTCTGTCTTCATTTATTCTTAATGAATCAAAGGAAACATCAGAAGTGAAGAGGACGGGTGTGGAGACGGGCTGTGCATTGCTGCCCAGCCCCTTGCCCGGGAGCCCGGGCACTGAACTGGCCCTAGGGCCTGCCCCTTGCCGAGATGCAGGCTGAGCCAGCCCAGTCCTCCTGCTTCACTGTTCCCCACCTGCCCCAGGTCCCCATCTAGGGATAACGCTCCTCATTGCCCCCCCCCCCCCCGCAAATGAAAGATTCGAAAGGGCACGTGAAGAAGCCCTTGCATGCGTGGCTTCCCACAGCTTCCGCCCCCTGCAGACCTGCCAGCTGCCTGGCCCTCCAGGAGATGGACCTGAGGGTGGGGCGGCCTGGGAGAGGTGGGTTCTGATCCTGTCTGTCTGCTTGAGGAGTCTCCCAACTACATCTGAGCATTCCGAAAGTGCGGGTGCCACACACTGTGCCTGCCTTCAAGGCGCCCACGGTACCTAAGTGTGCCAACTGAGGACATGCCACGACCGCTCATCGAGAGAGCCGTGAGGGGGAAGGAAAGCCTCTTCATTAACCCAATTAAACTGATCCCCGGGTTCCCCTTTTGGCAAGTGGGACCGGTAGTAACTGCATCACAGTGGCTGTACTGAGGACCAGATATCAGTAAAAACCTCTAAAATGCTAGTTAGTATCACTTTAAGCTTGCCTGGGGGTCTGGACCTTGTTCTATGGGTGGGGGGAGGGCAGAGGGTCTTGAGGGCTTAGGGAGAAAGAAGCTGCTTCCATCAGATCCTGACCAGAAAGCCCCCGAAAGGGTGTCCTCAGACTCGGGGTGCGGGGGGCGGGGGGCCCTCCCCTGTCTCTGGGGCAGGGGCGTTAGAGCCCAGAGCCACGCCATCTGGGAAAGCGCGAGCCCCATTTTATAAACCCAGGCCAGAGTCAGGATTGGCAGGGCTTGGCGCCGCTGGCAGAGTAGGCTCCAGTTGGCTGGTTTGGGGATTTTGTATCTGTTGTGCTCACACGCTCGGGAGGGACATATGTCTGCTAGGGGCTCCGTCTTGGAGCCAGTGCGCAGTCTTCCCAGGGGGGGCTCTTGGCTAGGGTGGGGGATGCTGCCGCGGGCGAGTCCCGCCCCTGCGCAGGCCCCGCCCCCGCCCGGGCCCCGCCCACTCCACGCCCCACTCGGCCTCGCCCCGCCCCCTGAGAGCGGGTCCCGCCCCTCCCCGCGGCCCCGCCCTCCCCTCCGCTCCCCCGCGGCCCCTCCCGCGCCCCGGCCACATTCCTCCGGCCCGGCCTAGCGCTGCGCCGGGCGGGCGGGCGGCGGCGGGGCGGGCTCTGCCGGCCTGGGGCGCAGACTTGGGGCCGGGAGCGGCGGGGACCTGCGGGCGCTGGGCCGGGCGACCCGAGCTGGTCGCGTGGCTAGCAGGCCGGGCGCGGGCGGTCGGGTGTCGGCCCGGGCCCCGCGCGCCCGGCCCCGCCAGCTCCCGCCGCGGCCGCCATGTGGTGCCTGCACTGCAACTCGGAGCGGACGCAGTCCCTGCTGGAGCTGGAGCCTGACCGCGGGTGAGGACCGGGCCGGGCGCGCGTGAGCGAGCGTGCGGGCCCGGGGCCGGGAGCGCGGGGCGGGCTGAGCCCCTGCGCCCCATGGCTGTCGGACGGGGGGCACCGCTGGGAAGGGATGTCCGGTGCTGGCGCGGGGAGCGCGGCCAGCGGGCGCCTCTCCCGCGCCTGGCTGCAGGCCTGTTGCTGCCGGACCGGGGCCTGTGTCGGGCGGACCCCGGGGGGAGAGCGCGCGGGGCTGCGCAGGTGCGCTGGGGCACCTGGGCGTGCGCTGGGTGGGCTGGAGCCCGGAGGTGGGGTTCTGCGTGGCCCTGACTGAGCCCCGGGGTTGGGGGTGTCTATCGACGTGTGTCTGGTGTGGTCAGGGATGGAGTCAGAGGGGATGAGTGTGTGTCCCAGAGACCATCCCTGACCTGCTCCCGGGGCCTGTGGGTGGGTGGCTGGCTGAGCATCTGCGGGCCTGTGTTTACGGAGAGAGGGGAGAGTGTGTGTGTGTGCTGGGAATACTGATTTCCTCGCACTGCCCGCCAGCACAGCTGCCCCCGAGCTGTCTGCAGGCCCTTCGAGGAGTAGGGCTGTGGGGTGGAGGGGATTTGTTGACAAACGGTCCTGGCTTGTGTCAGGCCTCCTGGGAGGGGGGACCCACCTGCAGCCGTCTCATCTCTGAGTTCAGAAATTCTGCAGCTCCTGTCTGGCAGTTGCACTGAGAATGCACATATGTCCCCTTCCGCCCCCCGCGTGTCCCCCCCCACCGCCAGTCCCGGGGCTGGAGGCTCCACGTGGGGTTGTGGGGGGTGCGGTTCCCAAGGACCCATCACTCCTTGCGTCTGGGGCAGAGGCCAGGCCGGCTGCAGCTGCAGGGCCAGCTGTCTGGAGTCGGTGGCAGCAGTCTGAAAAGGGGCTGGGGGGGTCCGTGATATTCACATCCTGCACGCGCTGCTGCCGCACACAGCTGTCTGCCCCGCACTTGCGTGCGTTCCTCTCCTTGTGGGACCACAGGCCAGTGGACACAGCCATGAGCACAGCTCAGAGTCATGGTCCTGAGGGGTCTGCCTGTCCGTGAAGACTTGTTCAGTCTCACCCTTCCTGCCGGGATGTCATGCCACCTCTTCTGCATGTTTCCCAGTCCTGCGTCCCTCTCACTAGCAGGCCCTCCCCACAGCCGGGTCTGAATCTTCCAGCTGCAGGGAGGCCCGCTGGGCCCGTTTGCGGTCAGAGCAGCTGCTCCTCGGGCCTCCGTGCAGGTGGGGCCCATTTGCTGCTGACTGCCTGGGGGAGGGTGGGAGAGGGTCAGCTCTGCCCTGGCCTGGGGAGGCTTGGCCATCTTGTCCCTGACCCAGAATCCTTCCCGGTGGCCCAGAGGCCTCGGGACACCCCCAGTGTGTAACAGGTCCAAGACCACCCATCCTGGAATGGCCGCACACACCCCCGCCCCCGGCCAGCAGCATGCCGGAAACCTGTCCTGGGCTCTCCGTGGTCTAAGCCTCTCCCGCCCTCCCTTTCAACATGGACACAATGAGGCGGGGGGGGCGGGGTCCTGACCAGAGTCTTCCAGGGTGAGCCCAGAGTAAAACCCACGTGTTCTGCTGGCGGCCTGCGCAGGGTCCCTGCCCACCCCGCCGCTGTCCTCGGGCCTTCGCTCCGGGAAGTCGGACTCTGAGCTGGTTGTGCTAATATTTACACAGCTCTGGTTCAGAAACACGGACAGGACTGCCGGCTGCACAGTCAAACGGTGTAAGGGCTGCACAAATAGGTCTTTCTCAAGGAGTTTGGACTGGGCCCTGGGAGCTCCGGGTGTATGCATGTGCAAGTGTTACCTGGCTGGACTCTATGGAACGTGGGATCGCGGTTTGCCCGGCGAATTCATGAGTCCAGGGCAGCTCAGGGCATCAGGAAAGAGGGGCTCTCAGGGAGGCAGACAGACTTGATGGCAAACCCCAGCTCAGCTCTGTGAGGTCACACAAGTTTTCATACCCCATGAGCCTCAGTTTCCCCAGCCGTGACAGGAGATGGTGCCGCTGCTTCACGGAGGGGCCCAAGGCCCTCCCAGTGGGTCTGGGAGCCCTCGCTGGGCTGGCTTCCGTCAGACGCACAGTCAACGGGGTCAGCGCTCGGCTCTTCCCACCACCCGGGACCCGGTGGGTTTTCTTCCTTCCTCTTTTGTAAATTTCCTCTGCATTGTGCTGACGTGTGGAAAATCCGCCTGGTAATAAGCCCAGAGGCAGGGCAACCACACGGGGTCACGGACTTGGAGGCAGCCTGGGTCCCCTGGACTGTGTGTGTGTATGTGTCTGTGCAGAGGCTGTTGAGTGGGATTGGTCATTGGTTCTCAAAAGCAAAGGGTAATGAGTTTAAACGTCGTTACGGCTCTTGAAGAATTCATTGGTCTGGCCTTAGAGTGTCTGGCTATTCCCACTGCGTGAGGGGAAGGTGGCGGTGATCATGGGGGAGGGAGTGGCGTGGTGCCTTCCGGCTGCAGTGGCTGCACCTGAGTTGAGTGTGTGCCCCCCAAGCCCGGGGCCAGAGCTTGTGCATGGCATCAACCACGTACTGGGCATGGCCGTCCTCCACGCACGAGGCACCGGTGGACGCACACGCTCCCAGGCCCCGAGGGAGCATTCTCTGGAGGCTTGTTCTCCCAGGCTTGTTCTCTGGAGAGACGTGTGCAGCCTCAGGGGCGGCCACGTTGCATTTCCTGTGTTCCTTTATTCACCCACCAAACCGTTACTGAGACCTGCCTCTGCCAGGCCCCAGGCTCGGCATAGGGGAACAGATGACTCGTGTGAAGCCGTGTGGCCCAGCGCCCGGGCCTCCCGGTTGCACAGAACCTGACTCTTCCTAGCCACCTGGCTCCAGGCGTGTCGCCTCCCCTGTCTGAGCCTTGATTTTCTCATCTGTGAAATGGGGCCGCGGACACCTTGTGGGGCTTGTGCAGCTTGGCCTGGTAGCAGCGCTCCGCCCCGTCGACACATGCTCCCCTCTGCTAGGTTTCCTGCTGGTGTCTGGGGTGAAGGCTGGCTTCTGGAGTCTGCGCTGGGGGCGGAACCACCTAGGTGCTCTCTTTGTGGTTGCTGTCAGTCGCTCAGCCGTGTCTGACCCTTTGCAACCCCATGGACCGCAGCACACCAGGCTTCCCTGTCCTTCTCTACCTCCCGGAGTTTGCTCAAATTCACGTCCATTGAGTCAGTGATGCTGTCCAACCATCTCATCCCCTGCCGCCCGCTTCTCCTCCTGCTTTCAATCTTTCCCAGCATCAGGGTCTTTTCCAGTGAGCTGGCTCTTCGGAGCTTCAGCATCAGTCTTTCCAATGAATATTCAGGGTTGATTTCCTTTAGGATGGACTGGTTTGATCTCGTTGCAGTCCAAGGGACTCTTGAGAGTCTTTTCCCGCACTGCAGTTTGAAAGTATCAATTCTTTGGTGCTCATCCTTCTTTATGGTCCAACTCTCACATCCATACATGACTACTGGAGGAAACCACAGCTCTGACTACATGGACCTTTGTGGGCAAAGTGATGTCTCTGCTTTTTAATACACTGTCTAGGTTGGTCATAGCTTTCCTTCCAAGGAGCAAGTGTCTTTTAATTTCATGGCTGCAGTCACCGTCTGCAGTGATTTTGGAGCCCATGGAAGTAAAATCTGTCACTGCCTCTACTTCTCCCCCTTCTGTTTGCCACAAAGTGATGACTCTAATAGCTTTTAATGCCTTTTTCGTACTTGGCTGGAGCTACTCTGCTCCTTGATGGGAAGGACTGTTCTTTCCATCTTATTTCCTTGGTTTGCAGCTTCCTGACATGGAGATCGTTCATTGTGAACTTCGGGCCCAGGTGTGAGCCACAGCCAGGGTCCCCTCCCTCCGTGTATAGATGGGGAAGCTATGACGGCCTTGTTTTTTCCTCTTTGCTCAAAGGTTGTTATAATAATAAAAAAAAAACGATAGCAACAGTTGCCGTTGGGTGAACTCAGTGAAGGACTTAGCTCTCAAAGCAGTTTCTGAGAAAGAGCATCTTCTGTGCCCCTTTCTCAGTGTGGGGAGGGTTACGTGACTTGCCCCGGTCACCAGCCAGGGAGTCCAGCCGCTGAGACGTGGCCTCCGCCTGCCTGACTCCAAGGTCTGCGCTCTTCACAGCCAGGCTGTGCCTCCTCCGGGACTCAGTCATCGTCAACAGAACAAGTCACATGGCCAATGGAACCTTTCCTGTGTTCCCCGCAGCACCGAACAGGAGCCTGTTCTGTAGTAGCCCCTGCTGTGGGGATTCCCAAGGCGTTCCCGAACGTGCCAGCCGGCTGGCAGGCAGATAACAATCTCCCTCCACCCTCCTGGTGTCTTGCTGGACACGGCAGACCCCAGAGCTGCTTCCCAGACACTCCAGCAGGATGCCGGCTGGACGAGGCCCCCTGTCCCCATGACTAGCTGCTCTCTGTGGGTAGCACGCTTGCCCCAGGCCAGTCTCGCTGTGGCGTGGGGTTTCGGGGACAAAGGCCGACTGTCCCCTGACGTGCCGAGGGGTCGGTGGAAACACAGCCGGCCTCCGGGTGGCGAGGAAGCCCAGGGCCACAGGCTTCGACGTCACTGGGGGACACACGTGCGAGTGGGCTGCTGGCTTCCATCCCGTGGGAGGAGACAAGGGCCAGTAAGAAAGCTGCAGACTGAAAAAGCGCCAGCGGGGAGCCTCCTGGTTCGGGTTCCCCGGAACGGCCTGTGGTCCGGGCAGCGTGGGTGTCTGTCTGCTTGCCGGCGTGAGCACTTCCTCCCGGGGCCCGTCCCTTTCTCTGGCTGGGAGGCTTGGTGGTGTGAGAACTGGATGCATCTGTCCGAGGGAAACCTTGAAAACAGTGCCTTACTGTATCACAGTAAGAGTGCAGTAAGTGTGAGCTACGGCCGCAGTCAGGGCCGTTCTTGACCCTGACTTTCTCAGAGAAGGACGCCTCCCTGGGAGCCCGGGCGTCGGGCATCACGTCACATCCCCTTTCTGGGCCTGGGCGTCCCCCTATGTGGGTGAAGAGCCGCAAGACCTGGGGATTGTTTGTTGAGGGAGGGACTTAGGGCCGGCAGCTAGGAGGCGGATGCTGTAGACTCTGATCGCGGGCACGTTCCTTAGCCTTGCTGTGCCTCAGTTTCCCCGTTTGTAAAAGGTGGGTGATGGGAGGCGCTCCTTAGATGAGTTAGTCTGCATGCAGTGCTTCAACACCATGGAAACACGTGGTGGACAGTCGCCTCCAGGTCTTTGCAGGGCCGGGGGCTCCAGGATGCTGTTCCCAGCCGGGAGCGGGTGACCCCACCTTTTGGCGGCTTGTGGTGCGTGGTGGGGTTGACCGGGGGGCCCCGAGGGCAGCCTGGGTGAGGGGAGGCTCCTGGTCGTGGGCTCTGGCGTGCGTCCTCGTCCCGCTTGCAGCTGAGGGTCGCAACTCCCACGCAGGCTAGACCGTGTTGTGTCCAGGGCCTCAGCAGAGCTAGGGTGACGTCGGCCACGGGATGGCGAAGCAGCCCCTTGAGACTGGGCACACCCCCGCCGGTGCCCAGGACTTGCGGGCAGGAAGGGGACCCTCACCTGGCTCTGGTGGGTCTGGAATTGACAGAAGTGAGCCACGCTTGAAACCGGCTACAGGATAAAAAGGACTGTGTCTGATGTTTGGGCGGCCTTTGAACCTTGCACACACCTGGCCTCTCTGACCCTCTAAGAGCCTTGTGAGGTGGCTGGTATAAGTCCCATTTTACAGACGAGGAGACTGAGGTGAGAAGAATGAAAATCACGTAGTCAGGCTTTGCGCTGCGTACATCTGGTCTTCTGGTTAGTGTATATCTTCCTCCCTCCCTGACGTGGTTGGGGGAGATGGGGCTTGAGCTCTCCACAGTGGGGAGGGGGGAGACACAGGAAGCGGGGAATGGGCGAGGAGTGGACCCGCCACCCGGGGCTCGGACGCCGCGGCGGGCTCTCCCAGCTGCCGCGCGGGAATGCACAGAGCCCACTTTGCAGAGCAGACGCGGCGCCCTCGGAGCTCTGGCCAGTGGCCTTGTGTCTCAAGAGCGTGTTTGCCATGCCACGAGGTCACCTAGGGGTGAGAAGTGTCCTCTGGATCCCCGGGGCCATGGGAGTGGGGGTGCTGGGCGGTGCCGGGCTGGTAGCCTGCGATCAGGAAAGGCCACCTGCTCCCTGGTCTTGCTTCCCCATGTAGACCCCGGTCAGGCCCGGGACTGTCCCAGCCGGGCAGGCGGCGTGGGGGGAGGAAGTGACCGGGAAGTGCCTTTTCCTGCGCTGTGCGCCCGCCCGGGCAGGCTCAGCCGTGCAGACCCAGGCTTTCTGTGCCCTCTGGCCCTCGACTTTCTCCGAGTCATAAATTAAACATGCTGGGTTTGTCACTTTTGTTCCCCCTCACTCAGTAAAAATGGCCAAGTGGCCCAGGAAGTTAGATGACAGGCCTTGATGTGGACAGCAGATTCCTAGCGCTGTTTTAAACTCTTTGCCATGGAAACGCCCCAAGCATCCGCGAAGGACGTGATGGCCCCCACGGGCGCTTTTCCTTCCTCGCCCCTGGGTTAGGCAGATCCCAGATGCCATGTGGATATTAACTTGAGGGCCTGTCCTGTGGTCAGCCTCGTCTCTGGCGGCAGAGCTGGGGACCCAGAGCCCCAGCTGGCGTCCCCGCCCTGGGGCCCAAGTGACACCCACCCCACGGGGCAGAGCAGGCCCTCCCGTCAGGCTCCCCGTCCCCGCGGGGCCCTGGCTGCTGCCCCTCACTCTCCTGCACCCCCGTCTGCCCCCAGACACGCGGGCCCCTCCTCCCGCCCGGTCCCTGGGTGGCCTGACCCCCGGCCTCCAAGCGCACTCTGTCTGGCGTGGGAGACAGGGCTCCCCCCGGGCCCTGCCTGGGCGGCCTCGGTCCCTTCTGTCTGTCCCTCCTGCAGCTCCGGCCCTGGCGCCTGGGTCTGTCCGCCCCCCCACACTGCCCACCCTAGGGGCGGGGGTCAACCCGGACCCCACACGGCCCCCTTCCCAGCACTGTCTTGGCCTGGCACGCAGTGGGGGGCTCTGGCTCTTACGCACATGTTCTTGCCCCTGCCCCCGCGTCCAGCACGGGGCTGGGCACACACCGGGCGCCTGACCGAATCCAGCCAGAGAGCCGCCCGGCCAGCGCCCCGCTCCGCCCCTCAGGCCGTGGGTCCCGTGCTCGGATGCCTGTCTCTGAGCAGAGGCTTGCGAGGGCCTCTGGGAGTTGTCGTTGGCCTCACGGCGGCCTTGTGAACAGCACGGCACCCCCGTCTCATGGCTGAGAAGCGGAGGTACAGAGGGGCCCAGCCGCCTGCCCCAGGGCGCACAGCCCCTGCCTGCCAGGCGCCAGACGGGCAGGGCTCTGGGCTGGTGTGGGAGGTCCAGGGGCAGCGTCCTGAGGCCCCAGGCCCTCGCCTCGGGGGCCGCATGTGGAGGAGGGGGCCCGTCGGCCACACCGCAGATTCATGTCCTGAGAGGCAGGCGGGAGGGGTCAGGGTCAGACAAGGCAGGCGCCCCCCCAGGAAGAGACAGTGAAGGTGGGGGCGTCAAACGCTGTGACCGGGGCCGGCGGCCAGTGCTCGGTCAGTTACCTCCCCTCAGTGCCTCAGTTTCTCCATCAAGTAAATGGGCAGGCGAGAGGGCCCCTGCCTCGGGAGGGTGTTGCCTCCAGCTCTGAGCACGATCGCTCGCTGGCCGCTGGCCCCCGGAGGATGATGACGGGGTGTCCGCACTGTCCCGCCCCAGGGGTGTTGGACGGGAGGCAGGTGTACGGGAACCCCGAGCATCATGCTCGCCTGTGCTGAGATCCCAAGACTGCCCTCCAGGGGGACAGACGTGCACCTCCCGGGGTCAGCGGGCTCCCAAGGCCTCTTACGGGCGATGCCCCCCGCTCTGCTGTGGGCACCCAGGGTCCCAGAAGGGCCGTGGACACCTCCAGAGGCCACAGCACGTGGGGGACAGGGCCCAGTGGGGGGGTGGGCGCCGGCCCCCCACAACCGTGACAAAGATTTTAAGTTGGCAAGGACTTGGAGGATTTGCAGGTTTACGGGTCTTTGTGGGTGGGGGGCTGGTCAGGCAGCTTGGGGGCCCCGTCTGGGTGGGACGGCAGCGCTGGGCCGCGAGCAGGCCCCGCGCCCAGTCCCGGCCGACAGGGTGGGCCGCTGGCGGGAGGCCTGTGTGACGGGCCTCCTCTCCGCCCGCCTGCTCTCCCAAAGCCCGTCTCCCCAGCCGGTGCCTCCTCCCTGCCCCGTCGGGCGTCCCTGGGGCCCGGCCCGGCCCTGTCTGCTGGAGCCTGCCACAGAGAGCTGCTTTCTTTAAGTCCCTTTTGCGCGTATGGAAATAACTAGAGGCCTCTGTATTTAATTTGGCTCAGCCAGGAAGATTTTTGGCTGTGCGTGTATGTGTGTGTGTGTTCGGAAAAATCTTTCCAAGTGTGCCCTGGCGTCGGAAGCCCGAGTCCTCCTGAGGCAAACAGTCAGAACCAACAAGGGCTGCCCTGGCTTGGCAGTGGGGGCGAGGGTCTTGGCAGAGGGCGGCGGGCGGGAAGCAGTGGCCGGTGAGACACGGACGGGGAGGGGCCGTGCCGTCTGCACCTGAGACGCGGCGAGGGGAGCAGCGGTCCCAGTGCTCAGGTGAGCCGAGGGCGGAGCTCTGTGCGTGACGCCGGGAGTCCTGGCTCCCCGCACATGCCGAGGCTGGTCCTGGCCTGGACTCCACGTGCCCCTGTCTCTTTCTGGCCTCGACAGAACCTCACAGGCTGTCCGCTGAGCCCTCGTCTCCCGTGTGCAGAGCTGAAGCAGCGCCCCGCGCTCACCTGGGTGCTTGCAGTTGGCACAGCGGGCCCTCACTGGGTCCCCACGCGCCTGCTGGGTGGTGGTGGGACCGATGGCCATTGCTTCGAGGAGGCCGTGGGCGCCCAGAGCGGGGAGGCCACCTGCCCGGGGTTACTCAGCCCGGCAGTGGGGCAGCTGGCGTTCGACCCTGTCCGGCCCCCACCCCGAGCCCGGGCCCCATGCTCCCTGCAGGCGCTTCCTGAGCTGCAGAGCCGCATTCCCCACACGGAGGGGTGAAGGGGGCTGTCCTGGGTGGGCGCACCCCAGGGTGTCAGCCGGGCGTCCGGGTTCAGATGGACGCTTTTTAGGACTTGCCTCATAGCTCAGTCGGTAAAGAATCTGCCTGCAACGCAGGAGACCCAGGTTCAATCCCTGGATCGGGAAGATCCCCTGGAGAAGGGAATGGCAACCCACTCCAGTATTCTTGCCTGGAGAATCCCACCGATAGAGGAGCCTGGCGGGCTGCAGTCCATGGAGTCGCAAAGAGTCAGACACGACTGAGTGACTAAACCACCACTCTCCGCGTGAAACGGAGGAGGGAGAACGCCTGGTGAGTGGAAGCTCGGTGGTCACGACGACCGCGGGATCCTGGTCGTCATCCGTGTGATGGCGCCACGTCAGGGGGACCCTCAAAACTCCAGCTGTTGGAGGGGGCGGCAGAACGGAAGGCAGGGCCGTGCGTGAAGCCGTGGGGATTCCAGGGCCCTGCCCCCGGGGACTTGGTGTTCTATGTCAGGCTCCCTGAGGACGGCTGGTCCCGGGGCTGCAGGCTGACTTCTCTCTGAGTCGGTCATGAGTGCTCATCCTCGGCAAGCCTGTGGAGCAGACGTGGCCAGCAGGAGGGTGGTGTGAGGCTGGAGCCCGTGGGTGTGGTCGGGCCGCAGGGAGCGCTGGGGACGGTGACCAGCGAAGAGCAGAGCCCCTGTGGGCGTGGCCGGCTCCATGCGGGGACATGCGCCCACGGGGCCTGACCCTCGGGGCCCGTCTGGAGCTCTGTGCTGAGACCCCGTGAGCCCCCTCGTGGGGAGCCCCGGCCCCCCGAGAGCTCTGCGTTCTCATCGGCCCATGAGGAGACGCCGGGTGGGCGCCAGGCCTCCGGGGCCGACGCCAGGGTCCCAGATGGCTGGGCCCCACCCTCGTCTCTGTCCTGGCCCAGATGGTGCTGGGGAGGATAAGGGGCTTTCTCACAGCCCGTCTCTGCGCTTGGCTGCGGGGCTGGCGTCAGAGGCCCGGTTCTCCCGGGATGCAGGCCTGGCCCTGGCCTGCTGCTCGGCCCCCCGGCGTGTGGGGTGAGAGCCCCAGGCCGAGCGGGGCCCCCCGGGACTGATGGTGATGCTGTGTGCGCAGCACCACGCCAGCAGAGGCCCAGGCCAGGCTTGACGGCCGGCTGTGTGCACCAGCCCCCACCCAAAGCCCCAGGACTCCCCTGCCAGCTGGCATCTGGCCCGCCTGAACGCGCATGTTTGCCGCCTGCCCATGGAGGGAGTCGGCTCCCACCTCCCGTCTGGGGCCCCCGTTGGTGCCGGCCCGCAGGCCTCCCAGGGCCAGGCAGAGGGGGACCCACGGGAGCCACGCCAGGGTGTCCCCGCGGCGGCTTTGTGACTCGAGGCCTGGAGAGCAGTGTTCTGGGTGCAGAACATGCGTCTGTCCCTCCAAGAAACGTGCCAGGCCTGCAGCCGTTTGGGGCGGCAGGAGGCAAGCGCAGCGGGCCCCGTGCTGGCCGCGCCTGCCGGCTGGGACCCAGTGGTACCTGTCTGCCCGCCGGGCCGTGCAGGGTGAGCAGGGAGGGAGTGAGCCTGGCTGCAGGCGAGGGCGAGGTGGCCTGGGTGCCATGCCAGGGGCGGGCGGGGGGGCGGAGAGGGGGGCCCGCCCCAGGATCCTAGAGGGTGGGTGATCGGGGTCCCAGGCCCGGCCCCGGGAGGGAGGGTGGGGGTGTCCCGGGCCCAGCTCGGACCCCACCGGCCCGTGGGCCTCGTCCTTCGCGTCTCAGCGTGCGCTGAGCAGATGGATGGGTCCATCAAGCGCCCGGTCACACGCAACAGCGCGCCTGTAGCATCGCCGTTCACTCGTGCAGCCAGGGCTCTCTCAGCTCCCCGGCCCTGGCCCCAGCCCCGGGGGCCTGAGCAAGGGGTGTGCACCCTCCCCCCCACACTGGAGCTGGCTCTCCCAGGCGGGGACGCGGCAGAACAGGCCTTCAGGCTCCCAGCCCACAGTGCAGAGCCGGGACGGCGGTGGAGGCCCGGGGAGACGGTGTGGTGGCCGCGGGACCCGCTTCCCCGCCCCTCCTGCCAGGGTGACCCTCACGCCCCATGCTGGCTACGCTCTTAACGCTGGGCCCCGCTGCGCTGGACCCGACTGCAGCCTCTTGGGGCTGACCTCTGACCCTCTGGCCGTCCAGGCTATTTTGATGGGAATGACTCAATGTGGAGCCGTGGGGAGGTCCGGCCTGGCTCCAGCAGGCGGGCAGACAGACCTTCTTTATGTTCGGAGCGAGGCCCGTGCCAGAGACGCTGGACCTGCCCCCTCCCCGGGGGCCGGAAGGGTGACTTGGAAACAGGCTGGCAGGCCAGGGCGAGGGCCTGGCAGCCCAGCGGACGCGTGTTCCTTCCCTCTGGCCATGCGCTGGAGAGAACAGGCCTGTCTGAGGAAGGGCGCGGCCCCGGCCCCCTGGAGGGGTTCCCGGCAGTCGGCAGGGCTCCTCGCCCTGGCGCCCTGTCCCCTGATCTATGCCCTGTGATGGCAAAGCTGAGGCTCGGGCAAGGGGCTGGACCCCCCCACGCAGACTCTCACCGGCTCACATTGGGACTCCGTGGGGTGGTGAATGCCCTATGGGCCCCTGGGACCCAGGGCAGCCCCCCACGACCCACAGCGCCCGCATTCCAACAGTGCACTTCCCCCGGTGGGCTCGCGGCCCGTCTCGCCAGCAGCAGCTGACCAACAGGGAGATGCTGGATGCTGGTGCAGGGAGCAGGGCTCTAAAAATAGCCTCCCGCTCAGAGGAGTCCATTGTTCCGAGTCCTGGATTTTTATACACGTACGCAAGCCGCTCCTGGAGGCCTCTGCGCCCATAATTAGCGCTGGTGCCACGGCCCAGGAGGCAGAGTGGGGCTGGACCTCGTCCCCAGCAGGACAGGCCTCGGGGCAGCGGGGGTCAAGGCCGCAGTCCTTGCCCCGGAGGGGGGGCAGTCAGGCCAGGGAGCTGTGCCCACGTGGCAGGGAAGGCAGTGGCCTGACGGCCGGCAGTTTGCGGGGGGGGGGGGGGGGGAGCGCCCTTCCGTTTCCCCCCAACCCCCACCCTCAGCCCTCCTCCTAGCCACGCCCCTCCGCCCCGCCCTCAGCCACGCCCCAGCCACGCCCGCCTCCTCCTCCCCCCGCCCTCAGCCCCGCCCTCCTTCCAGCCACGCCCTCCTCCTCCCCGCCCTCCTTCCAGCCACGCCCCCTCCTTCCAGCCGCGCCCCCCTCAGCCACGCCCTCCTCCTCCCCGACCTCACCAACCAGTGTCCTCCTCCCACCAGCACCCCCCATTCTTGGCCTTCCCAGCTACGCAGTGGCCTCTGCCCCCCCAGCCCCCCAGGTGTCTTCTAGGACCCGAGGACAGGCATGGGCATCTCCCTGTTCTGGCCTGTCACTGGCCCGCGGTCCAGCCGCTTTCCCCTTCCCCCGTCACAGCCAGCGCAGGCCTCTTGTCACCAAGGGTCGTTGAGGGTCGTTGCAAGGAAGGATGGAGGTGCCTTTCCAGAACACCACTGCCGTCCTCCCCAACCACCACCCCAGGTGCACCCGGGACCCTTCCCCAGCCTTGCCCCAGCGCAGGGGTCCAGCGCCTCCTCCCTGTCGAGCCTTGTGGGGTACGCAACCCTCGGGTTCCTGCAGCCCCAGGCATGGACCACCGGCCCTGTGCCCACGGTGGGCCCCGCCTCCGCTGCTCAGCCTCGAGAAATGGGGGTCCTGGGCTGAGAAAAGCCCTCTGTCACGGCCCGGGGTCCCTCCTGGGTCCAGACAGCGGGCGCCTGCCTTCCAGGGAGCTTCCCACCTCGGGCGCTGGGGCCTGGCTCTGCTCGCCAGCCTGCAGTGCCCGGCGCGTCTCCGTTACTGCTCCTGGTACCGTCGATGTAGCGTCCCCCACGTCTCCGGCCCCAACCTGGCTGTGTCACAGAGCTGGTTTCAGTGGACGTTCACGGACCAGAGTGGCCAGCCTGGGGAGAGGGGCTGTCGGGGGGCTCCTGGGGGAGTCAGGTCTTCCCACGGGCTCCCCGGTTTCATGTCTACATCGTGGTCCCTGTGCAGCCTGCCGCCCACGTCTGTGGTTTGGTGAATAAGACTTTCCCGGTCCTGAGAAAATCTTCAGAGAGGGCAGAATTGGTGCGCTCTTCAACCACTCTCCTCTTTGAACACTGTTTGTTTATCACTCCTGGCCGCCCTGGGCCTTGATTGCGGTGCCCGGCTTCCGTGGTGGTGGCGTTTCTTGCAGGTCATGGGCTGCTGCAGCAGGACCCTGGCCGGGCCCGCGTCTGGAGGCTGACCACTCGCGCGCACGGCCCTGAGGACCATTCACTGGTGTGAAACCGGGCTCAGGCCGGGGGGCAGTACACCTCCGGGGGTCTTGGACCATGGCTGAGGCTCTGCGCCCTCGGCGTCAGTGAAGCAGGCCCGGCCCCGGTGCCCGTGGGACAGGCAGGCAGGTATCCACCCAGGGCTGGCAGCCACCACTCAGCTCAGCGATGGATGCCACCTGGGAATATGTTCTCCACTCATTTTATCAAAGAGAAGCCAGAAATCAGGATGAACAGACATTCCTGGTAGCTAGTTCTAACGTAAGAAAGAAGAGGACAACGGTGACCACCGCTCTGTGTAGACCCAACGGAGCCACGTGGGCAGGACTCGGGGGTGGGCATACAGGGGCGGGACTGGGGGGCGGCAGGCGGGGAGGGGGCTGGCCGGCTCACTGGGATTCCAGGCGGCCCACAGGTCACAACTGGCCAGGGTTCCTTTAGAAGTCCAGTTTCTGGGGCGAAAGTGCGGGCTGACCCTTTGAATTCCAGGGATCTCCTGACGCAGGCAGGAATCCGCTGCTGAATCTCCTGGGAGAGTCTGGGGACCAGCCCGGGTTGGGGGCCACGTGTCCAAGACCCTCTGCCAGTACCTCAAGTCTGCCTGCTGGGCACCCCGAGGGAGGGCTGGCAGTGCCCAGCCAGAGGGTCCTTGTCTTTCTAGAGCCTGAACGTTATGGTGGGGAGGTAGAAAATCTTCTGGCTTGCCTTTAAAAGCCCTGTTTCTAGACAATCCTCAGTCATGTTTGCGGGTTTTCACGTGGGTTTTCTGCACAGAGGTTGTAATCTCTGTGGCTCCGAAACCCTACCATCCCCTGACCCAGGGCCGAGACCATCTCCCGTAAGTCCCTGCCTGCCCAGCCTGAGTCCCACTTCACAGACCTGGGGTCCGTGTGGCAGACAGTGCAGCCCTCGGGAGCCTGGGCCCTTCTAACACTTCTGCTCCAGCGGCTGGGAGCGTGCGTGCCTCCGGGTGCCAGACGCTGCTGTGTCTGGGCTCCCAGACCTTGCGGCACCAACGTTCCCGCAGATGGCGGCGTGGCGCTGCAGAGGTGCAGCCGGCAGGGTGGCGGGGGGCTGGGGCTCCCTGAGACTCGGGTGGCCTTGGAGAAGAGAGCTGGAGGAGGTGAGGGGCGAGCCAGGTGGCTGTCTGGGAACACCCCAGCAGAGCGGAAGCACGTGCAAAGGCCCTGTGGTGGGAGCACATTAAGGTGTGAGGGGCTGTCCTGCAGAGCCTTCCAGGTCACTGGGAGGACTTGGCCCTGAGCCCCGGGAGGGGCAGCCGACAAGGGACCCAGTCCAAGCTGTGTCTTGACGGGTCCCAGCTGCTGAATGGGGAAGGTGGGGGTGTGGTGGGAGGGGCCGGAGGAGCCGGTCAGGAGGCTGTGGCCGGAACGCAGCAACGAGGCAGGGGCTGCATGAGCCGGGCTGGTCCTGACGCGGCGAGGACTTGGCCCTGAGCCCCGGGAGGGGCAGCCGAC
>JADEYB020000014.1:1711857-1801443 GCA_015832495.2 Alces alces | reverse complement strand
TGAGCAAGACGGTTGCCAGGAGCGGCCATCAGGTTATTGACTGGAGCAGCTGGAAGGACAGAGTCGCTGTCAGCCGAGACGGGGCAGCTGGCGGGGGTGGGGGGCCCGCATTCCAGGGGTCCACCGGGCAGCAGAGAGGGCGTGCCCGAGGCCGGACACGGGTTCTCTCCTCTCTGATCACTGTGTATCCTCATTAAAGCCGACTGGGGAACCTGGGTGAAAGCCAGACCCTCCTGACCCCCACCCAGCCCTTAGGGCAGCCTCGACTGTCCAGAAGGCTCGTCCCCCCTCTCAGCTTGGAGACAGCGCTCTTCGCTGCCCGAGCAGAAATCACGTTGGGTGTTCAAGTGGCTGTTTGGACGGCTGCGGCTCCAGGCTCTCCCAGTCCCTCAGCAGTGCCTGGAGGCCCTGAGCACTCACCGGAGGCCCTCGCTGCCTCAGCGTCCACCCATCCTGATGTCCTTCTACCCGACCTGCCCGCCAGGGGAGGTGCCCAACATCTCCCTGAGAACAGGAGGTCCCCAGCTCCTCACCCCGGGAGGGCCAGGTCTCAGTGTCCCCTGGGGCCCATCAGTCCCTCCTGTGGCCAGCCAGGCGTCCATCCTAAGGACCACTTAGCAGCTGCGGTCCCGGCTGTGATGCTTTGGGCCTCCCTGGAGGCGGGTGTGGATGACCAGCGCAGGAGCAGCCTCCCGGGTCCCCGAGGAAGGCCGCTCCGCCCCTCCTTGCTGGCACACCAGTTCTGTGTCCCTTCATGCACTCATCTCTCCCTTCAGATCCAGCCCCCTGTGTCTTTGTCTGCCGACGCTCGGGGCCAGGCTAGCCCTCGGGGAGGCCGGCTGCCTCCAGGTCCCGGCACGTCTCGCAGAGTCGAAAGCCTGGGAGGGTGACCTGCACTTGAATCCTGGCTGTGGTCCTAGCTCTGCAACCGTGGGCGCACCCCGAACCCCGAGTCTCCCTTCTCCCATCAGCAGAGGGCGGGGGAGCCAGGCCTTCTCCATGGGGTCACGGCAGGGATTATATACGCAGACTTAGCTTGCATTGTGGCACTCTGGGTGACTGTATGTGGGTCATGACCCACCACAAGCCAGCTCGGTCCCTGAAGACTGGTCTTCCAGACCCTGCAGGAATGCCTGCACTCCCCGAGGCAGCCCCCCACCCCGCCAGGCGCTGAGCTGCTGCCGCTGTGCCTCCTGAAGCCACGCTACCTTCACCCCATCTCTGCTCCTGTGGCCCCTCGATGGGGGACACGGACAGCAGGCCCTCCCCACTCTCCCCTCCCCTTCAGACCCCGCCCTGGTCTGTCTGCGTCTGTCACCCAGAACCTAGCGCACAGCCTGACCCATCCCCTCCCCGTCCTGGGCGATAGACCTCTGCTAATGTGACCACAGAGCCTCAGGAGCCCTGGTGGGGAGTGGGAAGGGAGAGCTTGTAAAGCCTGCTGTTGACTCTGGCTTGAACGTCCCTTTCGGGGAATCAGAAACCCTGAGCAGAGCGTGGCAGAGGCGTGAGGGAGCGCGTGTGTCTGGGAGGCTGTGTTGCTCAGGCCTGGGCACTGTGCCGGGAGTCTGGAGGCGGCTCTGGTGTGGACGTCTGACCACAGGCAGGCCTGCAGGTGGCCCTCCCTCCGCATGGGGCTGGCCCTCTCGGAAGACAGTGGCCTTTCCAGATGATGTGACCACTGCTGGCGCCACGCACCCCAGGACGCCGGGCCCCGGACCCCTGCACCCGTGGCCCGGCGACTCAGCTTCAGCACCCCATGCTCCTCGTCTGCGGAAGGGACAGTGGCCCAGCGTGCCCTGCTCCCAGGGGTGGCGGTTTGGTTACAGGCCATGTAGGTCAATCACCCAGCTCGGCACCCACATACCCCGAGGGTTTACAGGGAGAGAGGTGTGTGTGTGTGTGTGTGAGCTGCTCAAGCCCAGGGGGTGTGAGCGTGGGCTCTGATCACTTGTGAGCTGCGTGTCCTCGGGGTGGGCCAGCCTCTCTGTGCCCGTGAGGTGTGTCGGCGGTCACGGGGACTAAACAGCCCTGACTCTGTAAACGTTGTTATTTCTGTCATCGGCAACATCGGTGCTAGGGGTGAGCAGCAGGTCCCTGCTTCTGCCCACAGCCTCCTCAGACTGGCGTTTTTCTTAGGAAAAGTCATCCATGACCTCACAGGCCATAATTAGAGACGTCCGCGTGGCCACGGGCCCCCTGCCTGACTCACTCACCAGCTGGAGTGGGGATGTGGCGTCTCAGCCTTGGAGCCGGGCCCCTTCCAGGGACCGCCCCCCTGCCGGTCAGCCCTTCAGGAGCATTTACAGCTCCGGCCATGGGTGGTGTCCGCAGAAGGAGGCCCGTCCAGCAGTCAGGGCGGGTGACCCTGGCCTGGGGATCGGCCCCCCCCTCCCCCTCCCCCTCCCACTGCTGGGACTTGCAGTCAGGGCCCTCTCGGTCAGAGAAGAACTGGAGACTGCACTTAGAAAGCGCTTTCCACGAGCCGAGGGCTTTTTGAAGGCTGTCTCCATGTACTGACTGTACAGACGTCAGTCCCTCAGTGGCAGGGGTCCTTCTCCCCACCTCTGACAGGTGTCGGCCCTGCTGTGGCTTCCACACCTCCAGGGACAGGCAGTTCAGCCACGCGAGAGCATCCTTTCTCGAGCCGGGCAATGCGGGCCTCAGTTCCGTCCCCGGAGCCGTCCGCCCTGTCCTCTGCCCGTGAGCCCAACAGAGGCTTGGCCGCCGGCCTCAGATGTCTCTGGCCGTGCGCTCCAGCCCTCCGTGGGAGGTGGCCTCATGTTGCCACTGGTGTTGGCACAAGCCCCCAGCCGCCGTCCGTCGTGGCCCTGCAGGAGCGAGTCAGGGACAGATCAATGTGACTGCCCTGGCTCGCGGGAGGTGGGGGCGAGCGCCCCAGCCTTTGAAATCCACCTGGAGCTCCGATGGTCTCTCCCTGTGAGCCGAAGCCTGCGGTGGACGGCAGGGCCAGGGCTGTTCCGGCTTCTCACTCCGCATCACTGACTGGCTTCGCAGCCTGTGTTAAACTTGCATCAGCCGGAAAGGTCCCCCCACTCTTTTTCACAAGAACTTCCATCAGGCCAGATCTTCCCCCCTCTTAACGTTTTTTCCATTATATTGATGTGTAATTTATGTAAATCAGTCTCTTGTTGACAGGCATGTAGATTACTTCCAAGTTTTTACAATCAGATATAACACAGCAGTGGAATTCCTTGCACGCGCCTCTGCGTATTGGCCTTGCTTCCTTTTGTGAGAATCTCTGGGAAAGGGAGGCTGGATCAGGAGCATCTGCCCAGAGTGCTGGCCGTACCCCTGACTCTCACGGAATGCCCAGGGAATTCTGAATGGTTGGCGAACAGCAGCAGTGTGCACGGGGCCCGCCTGTCCCTCGATCTGTGCGTGGCCTGGGGTCTGCGTGTGGTCTCGAATCCCCATGTGCAGCTGAGGGCTGACTCTGGAGTGTCCAATCCTGGCTGACAGACAGAAGCTTCCCCGAGAGAGGGCGTTCCTGGGTGGCGGGAGGTGGAGCCCCCGCTGGGCGAGCACCGTAGTGAGGAAGAGGTGTTCGGGGCTGCTGGGGGCTGGGCCAGCGGCCTGTGTCCCTGGGGCAGGCCGCCCTGGGCATCCAGCGCTGTGGGCTGGCCAGGACAGAGGGGCCTGAGTCATCGCGTCCGTGGATTCAGCTCCGGCATCTGCAGGGCTGCAGTTTGATGACCAGGTCTAGCTGGTGTCCTGAAAAGTTGAGGCCAGCGTGCTTGTCAGCACCCGGGGTTCCCCCCGCAAACGCGTCTTTGTGCTCACCAGGGCTCTGGCTCGGATTAGGGAGACCCCCTGGGGTCTGGCGTGTCGCTTCTCTTCAGGACCAGGAAGCAGCGATGTTCCCTGGCTCAGGATGGTGCATGCTCTGCTTGCTTCTGTCCAGTTGCTCACTGGAGGACGGTGTGTTGTGCTGGTCGCAGGAGTGTGGCCTGGCCATTTCTTATCAGGACAGTTTGAGGTTTTGATTTTTGGGGTATGCAGAGGCTGCCACGTCACACAACTCAAGTGGCCACTGTTCACGTAGAGTTGGCAGGACTTGGGGGCGAATAGAGGGCCTGGGTGCCACAGAGTGAACGTAGGGGAGGGACTGGCTGGTGACTCGGCTCAGGATGCTGGCTCAGCTTCCACAAGGTGACGGGGACCATCGCGGGTTAGGTGTGGGGCAGGCGGGCTGTGCATTGGGGGTGGCGCACGTCAGAAGCCCCACTCCGGGCCCTGTTGGTCTGATGTGCATGTTGGCACTCGGGGAGCGTACCCAGCGAAGCAGCCAAGTGCCCTGTGCACCCACAGAGCCTGGGCACTGATATGGGCGGCAGGCGGCACAGGGAAACCCAGGGAACGTGTAACGTCACATGGCGTGTCACCGCTGCGAAAGCAGAGGGGTGAGGAATGCTGTGGGGAGGGAGTGGTGGGGGCCTCCTTGGAAGGTGGCATTGAGCAAAGACCCCAGGGAGGTGAAGGTGTGGAGCGGGCTGAGATGTAAGACACGGGAACAGCCAGTGCAAAGGCCCCGAGGCAGAGGAGTGCCTGCCGCTTTGAGAAGAGCGGACCATCCCTGCGGGCAGGACCCCAGTGAGGCTGGAGCAGCATGAGCGAGCGGAGGGGGGCCATGGCGAGGTCAGGCCTGGAGGGCGGTGTCTCCACACTCAGTGTCACGGGAGGGGGCACTTGGCGTGCCCCCTCCTTTGTTGGGATTGGTCTGGCTGCTGTGGGAGGAGGAGAGGCAGAGGGGCTGGGTGAGAGTCTGGGGACCCGCCCTGGCGGCCCGGAGGTGCTGAGAGGCAGGTGGGTGGGTGTGCTGGGAGGTCGGGCTCACAGGTGCCTGCCACGCGTCCATTTGGCCTGGCCCTCTCCCCAGAGCACCTTCTGGAACCTGAGACGGTCAGGAGCTGGGTCACGGACCGAGCTGGAACCCTGGGCTGGCTCAGCCCCACAAAGGCCCCGTGCAGCTGCGGCAGATCGGATCTGGAGCAGGGGCTCCAGCCTCGTCCAGCAGGGACGTCGCGTGCATGCGTGCCCGTGAGCCCAGCCGCACAGGAGGCCCGTGCCCTGCGTAGGGTCCAGGGGCGGGAGGAAAGCCCTTCCACCCATGCAGATTGCTCCGAGACCGAGTGAGTGCCGGCTGGGGGAGGGGCTGAGTCCCTTCCCCTTCTTTGTCAGTGGGGTGTGCCAGCCCCTGCCCCCAGCCGGAGCGGGGGTCTTCCCGGCCGGCCCTGCACGGCCCCTGCCCACCGCCGCCGTGGCTTCTGCAGCCTCGGGGCTCAGGGACCATTTACAGTCCTGGCGAGCTGAGCCCCGGCTGCTTCGCTGCGAGGACATGGTTGCGTTTGCCGCGTCCCGCTTCTCGGGAGACAGAGCAGCCCTGATGGAAGGGTGTCCAGTGGGGGCACGTGGGGAGTGGTCCTGGGGTCTCCGGGAGGGGGGCAGGTGGAGTCTGCCATCAGCCACGTGCGCTCAGGGGACGCATCGCCTGGGGCCCCCCAGGCTTCTGCCCCCGCCCCTCCCGCCGTCCATCCAGGGCTGTCTTGGGGCGCCCCTGACCCCCACCCCACACGGGCCCACGAGGCCCCGAGGAAGCTGCTGCCTGTGGCTGCCGGCCAGCAGGGGCGCTGGGCCTGTGGCCAGGCCTTGGGCGAGCAAGAGCCCCTGCCTCACGGCCACATCGGGGCTGGCACCCAAGGCTCTTCCCCGGGAGACGACCCTCATCACCCTCCACTGCTGGGCTGCAGGCTTTGCCGTAGGAAACCTACCAAACGTCCCCGCGGGCCAGAGCGGAAGCCCGGCGCTGTTCTTAGATGGCCGGACAGCACGTGCCGGCTTGGCAGCAGGCAGGACAGGCGCCCCGGGCACGGGTGCCTACGGCTGGGCCGCGCTGGCCCCTCCCCCGGGAGGCAGCCAATGGCCTGGGTCCCACGCCAGGCAGCAGGGCCCCGCCGAGGGCCTGGGACCACGGAGGGCAGAGCTGGGCGGGTGGGCCGGGCACAGGCTGCTGACTGCAGTGCTGTGAAGATGTGACCCTGGAGGAAGGACCACCCACAGCCCGTGGGGCTCTGCGCCCTTCCCGAGGGACCGCCAGGCTGGCCCCAGGGATCCTAGGATGTCCTGCGGGCCGGGAGTGGCCGGCATCGCTGGAGAGGCTGCCGGAAGGCCCCGGAACCTCGGTGAGTGTGGGGTGAGTAACCACCCCCACTCTGTGCCCTCACCAGGCACTTGGAGAGTTGAAGGGTGCACACAGGCCCAGGGACCAGGGCAGTGGGGTGGGGGAGCCCCCCGTCCTGGCCTCTAATCCCGACTCACACACGCTCTACCTGCGTGACCTTGGGCAGAGCCAGCACCGCACAGGCGTCAGTCTGCTCTCCCAGAGACGGAGTGAGGAATCTGTCCTTGCAGACTGGCTTTAAGAGTTCGAGAAGACGCCCCGTGTCCACCTCTAGGCCGGTGGCCACCAGCAGCACACACATGGCGGGCGGCTTCAGCACTCTCTTCCCCGTGGTTCACGAGCGCGATGCTGAGAGCTAGGGGCAGGGCGGCCCTGTGTGTGTGTGCCCTAATCTCGGATCAGGCCCCCGTGACCTCGTTTTACCTCCATCACTGTCCTCAAAGCCTATCTCCAGATACACGCTCTGAGCGGTTAGGGCTTGGAGCTTGCAGATGTTGGTGCGGAGGGACAAGCTCAGCCCGTGACAGACGCCGCGCACAGCGCCTGCCGGCGCAGGCATGCAGCGGGAAGTCACTCTGTTCTTTGTTGGTCAAAAAGGAAACAGAGGACTTAATCCTGGCAGTGGGAGCGCGGGAGCGAGGGGGTGGGACCCGCGAGCCGTCAGTGAGCGTCCCCGGGCACAGCCTGCTCCATGGGGGCCCATCGTGGGGGTCGGAGGAAGGGGAGCAGGTCCGTCAGGGCTGGATGTCGGCTGTTGGGAGGTGGGGGGGGGGCGCTCTCCAGCAAAAGCAGGGCCTCCGCGAGGGGAGGGGAGCCTTAGGGAGGCGCAGAGCAGCGGGTGGCCGTGGGCCCCGGGAGTCCACCCAGGGGAGGGCGGGGTGTGGGCAGGACGCCTGCCTGCGGGGCCCAGGGCTGCCGTCTCCCCCTCACCTCCAGCCTGTGCTTTCTCCGCAGCGTTGAGGGCGAGGCCCCCAGCAGCGAGACTGGCACGTCGCTGGACAGCCCCTCCGCCTACCACCAGGGGCCCTTGGTGCCCGGCTCGGGCCTGAGCCCAGAGCCCTACGAGCACGCGCCGGGCGGCGCCTATGGGCTGTACGCGGGGCCACCCGGGCAGCAGCAGCGCGCGCGGAGGCCCCGGCTGCAGCACTCGACGTCCATCCTGCGCAAGCAGGCCGAGGAGGAGGCCATCAAGCGCTCGCGGTCCCTCTCCGAGAGCTATGAGCTCTCCTCAGACCTGCAGGACAAGCAGGTGAGCTGCAGGCCACGCGGGGGCGGGGCGAGCAGGGCGGGGCGGGGCGGGGCGGGGGTCCGCCCGGAGCGTTCAAGGCTGGGTGCCAGGCAGGGGCCGTTCCCCACGATTGGGGCCTCGACCTTAGCCCCCTGCCCTCGCGATCTCCTCCCGACTCCCGGAGGAACCGGAGGGAACTGGCAGACGTGGGGTGTTCTGTCTGACCTTGACCTCTGCCCACTTCCTGCTCCGCCCCCCCCCACCCCCGTGGCTGGGCGTCAGGGCCTGACTCCCCCAGCACACAGGTTGCACACAGCGGTGGCCCCTGAGGTTCCGGGGTCCAGGAGAGGCCTGGACATTTGGAGGTCTGCAGGAGGGGCCCTTGGGGGAGGGGGAGGTCAGTTCACAACAGAAGCAGCACGCCCTCTGAACAGCAGGAAGGCCAGGCCGCTCATCCCACCCCTTGGTCTGCAGTTCCATGTTCTGGGGGGACACTGTCTCCTTACAGGCTGCGCCTCCTCCCCAGGGTCTTGGCCCAGACCCCCCACGGGGTCGGCATCTGTGTGCACAACGAGGGGCATGCCTCCCCTGCCCGCTTGGCCTCCTGGACCCCAGCCCTGTGGCGTTTGGCCCTGTGGTCAGGTCCACAACAGGAGCCTCTGTTCTGTTTTTCAGCTGCACCCAGATCCGTAGTGAATCAGGACAGTTTATAGCAACAGACGTCTATAGCAAGGCCATTAAAATAGAAGAGAGAAAGGTTAAACGGAGGCCAGTGGAGGTAATAATAATCCTCTCGTGGCCTTAGCGTGACCACAGCTGTTCGTTTTTTCCCTCGCACGTTAGCCCAGTGCCAGCTGAATGCCAGACCCCATGCTGGTCGCTGGGGGGGTCACTGGGGGCCGGGGTGTGGCCACAGCCCTCGGGCAGACGCTGTGGTCCAGGAGACAGGTTAGCTGTGACGACACAGGTTGATTGTAGACCAGGGATGATACGAACCCCAAGAAGGAAGGAAGGGGAGGGAGGCCGGGTGCCTGTGGGAGGAGGCGGCTTGGCTGGGATGGGGGGAACCTTGCCAAGGCCCCTTGGAGCCGGGTAACCGAGGCCGAGGCCTTCCAAGAGAAGCCAACAGCAGGTGCAAAAGCCAGAGGCGGGCGAGCTTGCCGGAAAGGGCGACCAGGACGAGGTGGGGCCAGGGGGGTGATGCTGAGGGCCACCGAGTGTGCAGCTCCCTGCGGAGCCTCCTGGCAGTCGCAGGGAAAATAGAAACGGGGGTGCAGGGTGACACGGGGATTTCCAGGTGGAAGCAAGGTGCCTGGCTCTGTGAGGGCTTAGAGCCTGGAGGGCTCAGAGCCAGTGTTTGTGGCAGGAGCCCAGCGCACGGCCTTGCAGTGGCTGCTGGCCCCCGGCCGCCACATCTCCTGTGGTTCCCCATTAGTGAGGGGGCCTGAGTGCCCAAGGTGGTGGCTCCCCTGCGTGGGAGGCCCAGCCTCGGGGCTCCTTGTCCTGTCTCAACTCAGAGCCTCTGCCCCCTGCACAACGGGCAGCTTCTGGGGCCCATCTGCAGGCTGGACGCAGGGTCGGGGGTGGGTGACACCCGTTAGGCGAGCGCAGACGGCTTGGGTTCCCTCCCTGCGCCTCCAGTCAGCATCCAGACGGGGCCTTGGGTCAGCTCTGACCCAGAAGGGAGGCTCAGGGCAGCTCTGGCCTACAAGGGGAATGACCCCGGGGGCCTGAGTGAGCGCGGGTCTGGGTTGGTGTGTCCCCATAGGAGGCCGGTAGGAAGGCCGGAGGGCTTTGAGGAGCAGCGCAGAGCCCACACCTGCCCCCTAAAGCCCCTTCTGCTCCTGCCCCAACCCAGGGGCTGGCTCAGGCCAAGAGCGTCACTGCTGGGTTTGAGAGGTCTAGAGTCAGCGGGACAGGAGGGGCCCCCACCCCCGCCGAGCAGACCCAAGGGACCTAGAACCCAGGTCTGGGGGGGGGCGGGGGGGGTGGAGAGGAGAGGGCTTCTGGGAGCCCAGCCGTGGGCCTCTATCGGCCCCGAGGGCTTTTGGAGCTCTACTCCAAACCCAGGAAACAGACACACCGCTCACAGATGTGGAAGTGAGGTCATCCCTTTGGACTCCGTTCAGTAACTCCAGGCAGAGAAAACAGACCCGCCCTGGCTGCCTCCAGGCCCGGCGGGCTGTGAGACTCGGTTTGATCCTCGTCCGCCCCTCCGCCCCCAGCTCCTCTCCTGAGAGGGGCCGCTCTGCTGCCCCCACTCTCTGGAGGGCTGGCATGTCCGCGTCTGGGGGAGCTGGCGTCCCTCAGGGCGACTGGGGCCTACACGTGTCCCCAGTGAAGCTCTGAGCCCTCCCGCCCCGCCCGCCCCCCAGCTGGCTCCGGGCAGCCGTCGCCTCCCTGTGGCTGCAGCCTGGTTCCCGCAGCATCTGCCTGGCTTTGTGCCCTTAGCCGGTGCCCCGTCTGTTCTGCACAGACCCTGCCTCTCGGCGTGGCCGTGCCGTCCCCACCGAGGGGACCGGGGCGCTGTGCGCCTGGGGTGTGAACACCTCCTCCCGAGGACCTGGGGCCTTTCCCCCCGTCAGGGGGTTGGTGGGCCAGTCCGCTCCTCATCCCAGGTCTTCTCTGCTTCTGGAAAGCGGGCCCTGGCCTCACACTGGAGGGAGGCGTGGGGAGCAGCCCTCGGGCCATCCTCGGTCCTGGGGCCAGCGGGCTCCGGAGGCCCACATGCCTCGCAGGAGAGTCACACCGCCCTGCCTGCCTTTGGGCTGGGCCCGCCATCATTCTCCTGGAGGGCGCCCTGGGGTCTGGAGGCCTGCAGGGGTGTGTAGGATCTCTTCTCTGAGGCTCAGCTTCCCCGTCTGTACAGGAGGGGGTGTGTCCGCCCCTCCCAGGAGTGCTGTGGAGGGTCCCGCCCCTCCTCCGCCCTGTGCTGAGGGCCTGTCTCGCCTGTGCCCGCCGCTGGCCCATGAGGCAGGTCTGACTGGCTGGAGGGGCCGCGGGTCCAGACTTTCAGAGTCAGTCTGTGAACGAGGGCCCAGGCCGGTGACCAGCGCTCGGTGCTTAGGGCCGACTCGGGTCTCGGGCTGGTCTCCTAGCCAGCCCCCGCCACGGTCTCCTTGTCTCCCGGGGGACAGCCTGCAACCTCCTGCAGCAGCTCTAAGTGTCATTAAACTGCACGGGCCTGGTGCTCCAGGGCAAAGGCTGTTGCGGACAGAGAAGTCTGGGAGACCACCGCCCTTGAAAGGCTCTGAGAAGTCCTGCGGGGCCCACCTGCTGTAACTGCAGCTCACCGCTCCTGTGGCTCCCTGGATCTGGGAGCCGCACGGGCATGGCGCCCGGCAGCTTCCTGGGTCGAGGAGCCCCGTGGTCACAACCCCAGCGGGTTCCTGGGTCTAGGAGCTGCGTGGGCCTGGTCTGCCCTCCGGGCCAGGCCGGGCCATCCTCACGCCCCTCTCCCTCCCCCGCAGGTGGAGATGCTAGAACGGAAGTATGGGGGCCGCCTCGTGACCCGCCATGCGGCCCGCACCATCCAGACGGCCTTCCGCCAGTACCAGATGAACAAGAACTTCGAGCGGCTGCGCAGCTCCATGTCTGAGAAGCGTCTGTCCCGCCGCATCGTGCTGTCCAACATGCGGGTGCAGCTGTCCTTTGAGGGGCCCGAGAAGGCGCACAGCTCCTTCTTTGAGGGCAAGCAGGTCTCGGTGACTGACGGGGACACCCCGCTGGGCTCCCTGGGGCCGGCCGAGTGTGGGGACCTGGGCCCGCCGCCCCCACCTGCCCTGCAGGCCCCCGCGCCCGCCGGCGACTTCACGGACGCCATCACGGAGCTGGAGGACGCCTTCTCACGGCAGGTGAAGTCGCTGGCCGAGTCCATCGACGACGCACTCAACTGCCGCAGCCTGCACGCCGTGGAGGGGGCGCCCACGCCCGCCGCCGAGCCCTCGTCGGGCCTGCACGGCGCGGAGCAGCGCCGGCTGGACGAGATGACCGCCTCGTACAGTGACGTCACCCTGTACATCGACGAGGACGAGCTGTCGCCGCCGCTGCCTGCGGCGCAGGCCGGGTGCCGGCCGTCCAGCGGCGAGTCGGACCTGCGGCTGCGGGCCGGAGCCGCCGCCCAGGACTACTGGGCGCTGGCCCACAAGGACGACAAGGCGGACACGGACACCAGCTGCCGGAGCACGCCGTCGCTGGAGCCGCGGGCGCGCGTGGAGCACTTGCCGCTGCTCACCATCGAGCCGCCCAGCGACAGCTCCGCCGACCTCAGCGACCGCTCGGACCGCAGCTCGCTCAAGAGGCAGGGCGCCTACGAGCGCGGCCTGGGCGGGCCGCAGGGCAGCCCCAAGCACGGCCCCCACGGTCTCCCCAGGGGCCTCCCCCGGGAGGAGCCAGAGCCGCGGGCCCGGCCGCCGCGGCCCCTGGACGCCCACCTGGCCATCAACGGCTCGGCCAACCGGCAGAGCAAGTCCGAGTCGGACTACTCCGACGGCGACAACGACAGCCTCAACAGCACGTCCAACTCCAACGACACCATCAACTGCAGCTCGGAGTCCTCGTCCCGCGACAGCCTGCGCGAGCAGACGCTCAGCAAGCAGACCTACCACAAGGAGACCCGCAACAGCTGGGACTCGCCCGCCTTCAGCAACGACGTCATCCGCAAGCGGCACTACCGCATCGGCCTCAACCTCTTCAACAAGTGAGTGCCCCCAACCGCCGCCACCGCCGCCCGGCCTGGCGCGGCGGGGCAAGGGGGTCGTCGGGCCCCCGGGGCTCTTTGAGCAGGGCCGGGTCTGCATCCCCGCGGGCTGGTCAGAGAGGAGGACCCAGGCAGGCCCGACGCCCACGGGGCGTGTGCGTTGGGTCCGTGGTGTGGCCGCTGTGCGGGGCTCTGGAGAGAGCAGGTCGAGGGCGGGAGACTGGTGTTTAACACAGGCTATTCTTAGCGCGGCTGAAAATAGCCCTCCCTCGGAGGGGACGCTGGCGGCCCTGGCTGCTAAACCTCGGGCCTCTCCTCTCTGGATTTGGTGTCGCTGGACACCAGCCTCGTGCTGGCCCCTCCGGGGCGGGGGCACGTGGAGGCGATGTGGCCAGCCTGCCTGATGGCTGCTGCACTGTGAGCCCCCCAACTTCCTCTTCCAGATGGCAGTGGGGGGACTTGGGGTCACCCCCTGCCCAGCTGGGGCACGCGGAGAGGCCTATTCCGAAGGGCGGCTGTGGGGCACCGCAGGGCCCCTGGGGGCAGGGGGGGCGTCCCTGGCCCCCGATCTGCTGAGGACCGAGCATCCCAGAGCCATCGTGGGCACCTGGGGAGCCCTTGAGACTCCGTCTGCCCCCAAGCCATGGCCGGAACGCTGTGTGAGCAGGGAGGCCCTCCTGCACTCTGTCCCAGGAGCCCACCCGCCTGCTCTGGGCCCTGCCGGTCCCGGGGCGTCTTAGACCCTCCTGCGGGAGGCTAGGATGACCCAGGGGGCCCCGAGCTCCCCTCGTCCCCAGCAGGCGTCGTGTCCTGACCCGGGAGTCCCGGCCGGGCGGACAGGCAGGGGCCGGAAGAGCTGCCTGCACGGCCCAAGCATCTTGGTCTCTGGACTCCCCCTGGCGCTGCCAGCCCTCTGCCGCAGGCCACGCACGAGCCGCCCCGCCCCCCCATGTCTGTGTGCGCGTGGGTCTGGTCCTCACCCTTCCTTCCTGCGTGTCCCCCATGGGTGCAGCCTCTGTCGAAGCGGCCTCGTCTGTGCAAATCATGGGCTGTGAGCTGGGGGTGAGCCTGCGTGGAAGGGGCTCGGAGAGCGCCGGGCACACAGACTCCCGCCCCCGCGGACATCCCCGGGGCACGGGCCGCGCCCGCTGTCCTGCTCTGACGCTGCCACGCGGTTTGCTGCTGGTGGCCGGGCGCGTGGCTGTTCGTTGAAGTGGAGCCTGCAGCTGGACATGGGGACCCGTTTCCCCACACCCTGGGCAGCACTCAGCCCTGTCCAGTCCAAGTGTAGAGATAGTGTCTCTTGTTTCACTTTGGATCTGCCTGTCTCCTTCTAAGGTGAAACATCCGTATTTGTGTCTTTTGGCCGTTTTGGTTTTTCCTTCTACAAAATGCCTGTTTCTATTTTTTGTTTATTTTTGTGTTATTTTTCTTTTTGATTTCCTCAGTTCCTTTCAGTTTAGTTCAGTCGTTCAGTCGTGTCCGACTCTTTGTGACCCCACAGACTGTAGCACACCAGCCCTCCCCATCCATCACGAACTCCCGGAGTCCACTCAAACTCATGTCCATTGAGTCGGTGATGCCATCCAACCATCTCATCCTCTGTCGTCCCCTTCTCCTCCTGCCCCCAATCCCTCCCAGCATCAGGGTCTTTTCCAATGAGTCAACTCTTCGCATGAGGTGGCCAAAGTATTGGAGTTTCAGCTTCAGCATCAGTCCTTCCAGTGAACACCCAGGACTGATCTCCTTTAGGATGGACTGGTTAGATCTCCTTGCAGGCCAAGGGACTCTCAGGAGTCTTCTCCAACACCACAGTTCAAAAGCATCAATTCTTCGGCGCTCAGCTTTTTTTATAGTCCAACTCTCACATCCATACATGACCACTGGAAAAACCGTAGCCTTGACTAGATGGGCCTTTTTTGGCAAAGTAATGTCTCTGCTTTTTGATATGCTGTCTAGGTTGGTTCGATCTCCTAGTGGTTCTTTATATATTGTGGATCCTAATCCTTTGTAATTACAGAAATGTTTTCCTGTCATTGTCTGCCTTTTCTTAAAACTTGGGAAGTAGAATCCTTGTACTGTTAAGATCTGTCCTTATAAAGTGTCCAGTTCAGTGGGTTTTAATTATACACCTTTTAACTTTATGCTTTGTTGGTTTAACAGAAGTTACTAATTCTTTTTTACATTTTTTCTTCCTGAGATGTACTTGGCACGTAAGCTAGCTTCCGGCATACAGCACGACGACTCCCTGTCTGTCTACATATGTGGTCAGTTTATCAGCGTTCTCTTTGTCTGCTACTTTGCTTTTCTGTGTTTTCTTTTGAGAAACTCCACTCCAGGTCATCACATAGTATTTAAAGTATTTTCCTCAGGACTGCCGTAGTTTTGTTCTATATCCTTCAGTACGTCCGCCTGGTGTTTGGTTTGGAGAATGGTACCCGGTGAGGAGTGTAGCTTTTATTATTCGGTGTAAGTTAGCTGGTCGTTCGCACACAGTTTATTGAAGAGTCTGTCCTTTCTCTGTTGACTTGAAGTCCCGTCTGATTCCTCCGTGAGCAGGGTCTGTGCTGGGATCCTGCCACTTCCTTGGCAGACACTCGTGGAATACCTCCTACAGGCCCAGCCCTGTGCTAGGGGCCTGGCTGCGTCCGTGAGCAGAACGGAAGATCCTCATGAAGCTCCCTCCCTCCATGCCCATGGTCAGGGGCTCTGTCTGTTCCCCTGCCCACATCAGGCGTTCAGTTTTACGTGCTCTCAGGGCAGAAGCCCCTCTTTTGTCCTTTTAAACAGCGGTCCTGCCTCTTGTCGGCAGTTGCTCTCCCACACCGATTGTGGAATCTGCTCGTTAGGATTGTGGAAACCCCTGGTGGACTTTCCACGGCAGCCCCTTGCAACCGGGGGGCCTCAGCCTGTTACACGCCGAGGGGCAGAGGTGAGGCCAGGCCGCAGGGCGTGTGTTAGTTCAGATTGCTGGTGATCACAGTCTGTCCAGCTGCCCTGGCTGGGCCCAATGCAGGGGCTCGGCGGCCACATCCCAGGACCGGCCCAGGGCTGCAGAGCCTGCTGGTGGGGGGAGCGGCGGGGCCGAGGGGGTGCATGGCCGCCAGACCCCATCCTTGTGGCCACCAGCTGCCTGCCAGGAGCCTCCCCGGACCCAGAGAGGGCTGGTGGTCCGACCCTGTGCGGGGCCAGATGCCCCAGGCAGGCCATGGAGCCGCCGGCGGGAGGGCGGTGGAGCACAGAGGTCCTGGTGGGCCCTGCCCGAGGCCGGCACCACCCCCCCCCCACCCCCGGCCCCGCCACGTTCTCCCTGCAGCTCTCCCTCCCCCAGGCCCCTACCCCCACCTCGCCCCAGGCGGCCTGCACAGCCTGCACCCCCACACTGGGGTCGCCTGGAGTCCGAGTGACAGGTCCCAAGCGGCCGAGTGGGGAGGAAACGAGAGAAACCTGTGACAGGGAAGCCGGCTGGCTGGGAGGGTCGCCCCCGGGGCCACGCCGTCCGCCTGGTGTCCAGATGTGCCTCCAGCCCCAGGGCCCGGGCGTGTGGGCTCCTCCTCTGGTCAGCGCCAAGCCCCTTGAGGGGCAGGGCGCCCGGGAGCACGCCTGGGGCAGCTGGGAGCCAGTGGCGTCCCCCGGGCCGGGGACCCAGGAGCAGTGTCCACTGCTGGCTCCTCAGGGTCAGGGAGTCCTCCACTCTCCAGCCATGTGCCGCCTGGGCCAGGAGACCCCCGACCCCCCTGCCTGACCTCCAGCTGCAGCCCCCGTCCTCTCGGTTGCTGGGAGCTCCTGGTCTCTGCCCCAGCCTGCTCATTCCAGGTTCCTATCCCGCAGCGTCTTCTGACAGCTACCCAGTGGACGCGCCTGCTCTCACCTCCGCT
The DNA here is from genome assembly GCA_015832495.2 of Alces alces. Lineage (NCBI taxonomy): Eukaryota > Metazoa > Chordata > Mammalia > Artiodactyla > Cervidae > Alces > Alces alces. Next base: position 1,785,436 of record JADEYB020000014.1, on the reverse strand, counting down.
CAGGCTCAGAGCCGAAGCCCTCTGGCTTACCCGCGGCTTCACCAGCGTGAACGCCATCATTGCTGCCCCCAAACTGTGTCCTAAGCTGCCCGAGTCGCCCGCACTCCCGCCCGACTGCCAGGGGCTCCTAGCTGGAACCCCCAGGGCAGGCAGAGGGCCCCCATGGTGCACGCCTGCCCTGTTCAGAGCATGCTGGGCCTCTCATCCCGCTCCAGGGAGGACAGACAACCCCAAGGGCTGCCCACCGCCCCCTGGCCTCCTGCCCAGACCCTACTCTGAGCCCTGGAGAAGCCTCACACCCTGGGATCCTGAAGAACCCATGCCCACCGCAGGGCCTCTGCATTCGCTGTCGCCCCCACGAGGAAGCTCCCCCACCCCTCCGGTCACTCTGCCTCCCTTGTAGGAGCCCCTTCCGCCCTCGCCTGACACCCAGACGGGGCAGCAGCGGTCACGCTGGGCGCAGGGCCGGCCCGGTCCAGCCCCACCGTCCGGAGCGCCGCCTAACAGAGCTGGCACGCCTCACTTAAACCAGGGGCGTCCCCATTGCACGGAGCTGCGAGCTCCTGATTTGGGGGCGGGGGGTTACCCGGCAGCCACGATGCTGGGTGACCTTGGCGTGTGAACACAGGGAGGAGCAACCAGGGCAGAGAGGGGAGCTCAGGACGCCCCAGGGCAGCAGCAGGAGGCTGGGCCGGACCAGGGCACGCCCCAGGGGCCAGGCAGGCCCCGGGGGGCGGGTGGGGGCACCCGGGTAGGGGAGCCCAAGCCTGCCCTTCCACCGTTGCCACACAGGATATGAGCCCAAGGATGCCAGGCCATCTCGGAAACCCAGGTTCTCTGTCCAAGCTCCTGATTTCTAAACGTTGGCGACGGCTGGACTTGCTTTGTTAACGTTATGAGGGTGTTACAAGACCGTGGGCTCCCCTGGGGGCGGGGGCCGGCAGGGAGGTGGTGTGAATGGGGACCCTGGACCACCCCTCTGCGCCAGGACACAGCGGCCCCACGGGTCGCTCTCTGCCAAGCTCGGGCGCAAGGCTGGGGTGTGTGGCCACCCAAGGTACAGATAGCAGGGTCCCCTCACAGCCAGAGGCCGGCCCGCACGTAGAAACACGAGGTCTTCAGGGTCTGCCATCAGCACATAGCCGCAGGGAGCCCCGGCTCTGACCGCCATGCCCCCAGAGTGCCCCGCAGGGGCTCCAGGCCTGTCCAAGGCTCCTGCTTTCCTGCCCTATTTCTTCTGATCACGGGCACCTTCCCATGAGGTCAGCCAAGCTGGCACCAGGCCCCGAGATCCGGGCCAAGGGAGCGGCCTGCTGGCTCACTGCCCGGTCCCCAGAGGCCCCCGGGTCCCAGGGCGAGTGGACACTCAGCCCCTTCCCAGGCCTCTGACCGCAGCAGGAGCCGGCTCTGGGCCTCCGTGTCCTCTGGTGTCGTGGAGGTTTATCCTAAACCTCCAGGTTCTTACGTACTGTGTGCCACGTTCCAGGCGCCCGCCCGTGTTAACACACCCGTCCCGCAAGGGTGGTCCTGGCTCTGGGAGGCCACGAAGCTGTCAGGCACCTGGGCAGTGGGGGGCGGCGTGGGGGCTGAGCCGGCGTGGGGGGTCCTCGGGGTGCCGGCCGTCCAGCCTGTCCTTGGGTGGTCAGCGTGTGCTGGGCAGGGCCGCTCTGTGCCTGCCCCTCGCTGGCCCAGGCTGGGCGTGGGGCCTGGACAGTCCCAGGTGCCCCGGGTGGTGGAGTCAGGCTGGGACAGGACCGGGTGCCACGGAGGCGATGGGGGCGGGCGCGCCCAGCTGAGCCTGTCTCTCATCCCCCAGGAAGCCTGAGAAGGGCGTCCAGTACCTCATCGAGCGCGGCTTCGTGCCCGACACGCCAGTGGGGGTGGCCCACTTCCTGCTGCAGCGCAAGGGCCTGAGCCGGCAGATGATCGGCGAGTTCCTGGGCAACCGGCAGAAGCAGTTCAACCGCGATGTGCTCGAGTGAGTGGCCTGCCCCTCCCAACCTCTCACCCGACGCACGGGGCCCCGGGCACCTCCAGCCCCGTCCAGCAGGGCCAGCCCACCCCTGGCCCCGTGGCCTCCGTGCCGACGTCCTGCGGTACAGCGCTGGCAGCCCAGCTCGGGCCCCATCCTCCCCCCTCTCCTGCCAGGAGATGGGGTGATGGTCCACCAGGCTGGCAGTCCCAGACCCTGCAGAAGAAGGGGTTTCCAGCCCCTGGGAACCGCTGGCAACTTTGAGAAGGCTTGCCTGCACCCCCGACCCTCCCCCAGTCTGTCCTGAGAGGAAGGGTTCCGTGTCTGGGGCCTGTGGTCCCTGGGCGGGCGCTATGTGCAGGCCCTGTCCTCACTTCAGCCACAGCGGGTGTCGGGGTCCATAGCCCCCTCCACAGACGAGGAGCCAGAACCAGCAGTAGGTGGCTCAGAGGGTGCCCTTGGCCGGGACCTGGGGCATGGCTGCAGGCCTGCTGTGGGTACCCAGGCCCCACACGGGGTGGACAAGCTGGCCGGTGGGCCAGGCACAGGGTCAGAGCAGGAGAGAAGCGACCCCGGTCACGGTGGCCGGGCGGGCTGGCCACGTGCACACGCTGCTCTGGCGCCCCGGGGGGAGGCCTGTTTCACAGGTGAGCAGACCCAGGCTCTGGGGTAGGGGGTTCGGCCCGGCTGCCCCCACGGGCACACACACACCCATGTACACACGGAGCTTTGCACTCGGTCACACGCCGGCACCCTGGAGAGGCAGCCTGTGCCCCGGCTGCTCCCCCCACAGCCCCTCCACTCCGCCCCCCCCCCCCCATCGTGTGGCTGGCGTCCCCTCCCCTTTGAAAGCAGGGAGGACCCGTCCAAGGAGCGCTGATTCGCTCCTTCATGAACAGGGCCCAAGAGGACCATCCAGCCCAGGCCCTGGCCTGCAGCCGGCCCTTTGCCCACCCCCACACCTCAAGCCTCTGCTAGTCCATAGGAAATCCGGGCATTGTTCTCCTTAAATCAGAAAATAGTGGCGGCCTCAGGAAGTAGCAAGACCCCCCCCCCGCCCCCCACAGGCATCCTTCTTGAACGCTGTCAGCAGACAGTCCCGTGGGGCCCCACCCCCTCCTTGCCCCGCTGGCCAAGCATGCTCGGAGCATTGCCCCAGTGCACGGGGTCCCTGGGAGTGGACACCGGGACCTCTGCAGCCCCACCGGGTGGTTGCTGGAGGGTCCCTGGTGCAGACCCACCTTCTCTGCTCAGGGGCCCAGTCAGGCTGGGGGCGGGGCCGCGGCCAGAGTCCCCTGCCCCCCCGCGGGCTCCCCGGCTCTGCCCTCCTTGCGGGTCAGCGGGTGGGAATGGCACCACCCCCCCGACGCCCATCGGAAGGGCCTGGGAGAGCCTCCCTCCAGGCCTCCCTGCTCTGAGCCCTCGCCCCCGGCGGGAGGGGGCGGGGGCGCTGACGGGCCGCGGGCTCTTGTTCCAGCTGCGTGGTGGACGAGATGGACTTCTCCGCCATGGAGCTGGACGAGGCCCTGAGGAAGTTCCAGGCTCACATCCGGGTGCAGGGCGAGGCCCAGAAGGTGGAGCGGCTGATCGAGGCCTTCAGGTGCGGGCTGGGCCGGCGGGGAAGCGGTCCCCTCTCAGAGGCCAGGGCCCCGAGGGCAGAACCCCCCTTCAGAGTCAGGGGGCCCCTCCTGGGTGCCAGGCGCCATGCGACCCAGTGCTGCAGCCTGGGCCTCGGACGCTGGCTCCCGAATCCGTCAGCGTCGTCACAGGGCGGACGCTCAGAGACACAGAGAGCCTGGTTCTGACACCTGCGCCCCACGCCGGCCGTGTGACTTTGCGCTGGTCGCTTAATCTCTCTGTGCTTCAGTCCTCACCAGCAGAGGGGGAGGATGATGGCACCCACCCTGGAGTGGTTGGGTGGGTGAACCACTCGGGATGTGTGGGCACGTTTAGCCCAGCGCCTGGCACCCCAGAGAGCCTGTAAGCGAGTCCCTGCAGCCCTCCTTCACGCCGGGACTGTGCACGCTGCCGTGGGAGGCCGGCCCCCTGGTCTCTGCAAGGGTGGTGAGGCCGCAGAAGAGAAGGCCACACACAGAAGAGACCCCAGACCCTGGTAGGGGAGCATTCCGACACGTCCATCCAGGAGGGCTTCCTGGAAGGGGAAGCTCTTAACAGGGAAGAGAAGATTGAAGCCCACGTTATCTAAGCTCTGATTACTGCTGCCTCTGAGCTTAGGTCGCGGTACTCCCCCTGGTTCCTTTTCTCCATCCCTGCCCTACCCACCCAGCCCCCCACAGGGGCGCCAGTGGAGGGGGCTTTGGGAAGGCGTGGGGGCGTATCGGAGGCTGTGTGTTAGCGAGGCTGTTAGTTCAGCTGCCACAGCAAAGGTGCTGCAGCAGCAGGCGGCTGAAACCACCCGGAGCTGGGCCACCCTCTGAACTGCAGCCCTAGGCTCCTGTCACCTGAGGTCCCCAGGGCAGGTCCATCTCTACTCCGGGCGGGGCAGAGGGCGTGGAGGGCCCTCCCCGCCTTTAGGACACAGCCTCCCATCAGCCAGCACTCCGAGGGGGCCCGTGGATGTGGTCCTCAGCTCCAAGCAGCCAGCCACCATCCAGCTGGGGGGTGGGGGGGACTTGACTCACTTGGCCAGCAGACGGGCAGACAGGAAGGGCCAGCTCCGCTGGTCAGGGGTCCCCGCCGTGTACCCGAGGCAGACAGAGTGTCTGAGACGGGTGACCAGCCTCAGGTGTTTGCGGCCGCTGGTGGGCAAGGGGTGGGCTGGCCCGCCCCGGCTGAAGCCCCGCCCCCCGCCCCGCCCCAGCCAGCGGTACTGTGTCTGCAACCCCGGGGTGGTGCGGCAGTTCCGGAACCCCGACACCATCTTCATCCTGGCCTTCGCCATCATCCTGCTCAACACCGACATGTACAGCCCCAGCGTCAAGCCCGAACGCAAGATGAAGCTGGAGGACTTTGTCAAGAACCTCCGCGGTGAGCCGCCCCGCCTTGCGGCATCGGGTGGGGGTGGCCGGTCCCGGGGCTGACGTGAGCTCTGGTCTCCGAATGACCGCAGGGTTTGGGCCCAGGCCCGGCTACCGGGCCAGAGGGCGGAGGGGCCGCAGGCCGGGCGCCCGGGGCCTCCGGGCACTGCCGCTCCCCAGCCTCCAGTCTGGCCTCCCTGTGGCCCGTGGGAAAGCTGGCTGTGAGCTGCGTGCTCCCGGTGACCCAGGAGCTGGGGGCTCCGGTTCCTCCTCTGGTTTAGTGCCTCAGCCATGGAACTGGGGTTTCTGCTGTCTGTGAAGCGAGCCCGGGGGCAGAGGCTCGGGGAAGACGGGGCTGCCGGCCGGCTGCCCTGGTGTCTGTGACCTCACAGTTCCTGCACCTGATTGCTCCACCGCCCCACGACGGGGACGGGTGGCCGTGTCCCCCTAGTTCCCAGGGCAGGGGCCGAGCACCCCGGAACCAGGAGAGCGAGCTGCTTGGCTCCGTCCTGGGAGCCTGGGCCGTTCCTACCGAGGGAAAGTTCAGAGAGGGGAGGGGACTTGCCCAAGGTCACATGGCAAGTGAGAGTCGAGGAGGCAGGAGCCCCGCGGCCAGGCCAGCGCTTCTGCACGAAGCGCACGCCCAGCTCCTTCGTCTTAGGGGCAGGTGTCCCCACCCCGCCACACACACACCAGACACACCTTTCCTCTGAAATCGCTCAGCTCCCCAGCAGGCCCAGCAGCCAGCGGCTCTGGGAGTCCAGGGAGAGGCAGGAGAGGAGCCTGGACACCTGACAAGCGGCGTTTTGCTTTTACTGATCATTTTCTTCGAGTTTTTTTATTTAAGAATATGTGTATATACATATGTTTACTTTTCCATGCATTTCAGTTTTGGCTGCGCTGAGTCTTGCTCTGCGTGGGCTTTCTCTAGCTGCGGTGCACGGGCTCCTTCTCGTGGTGGCCTCCCTTGTGGCAGCTCACGGGCTCTAGGCACACGGGCTTCGCTGCTCAGCAGCAGGTGGGATCTTCCTGGACCAGGGATCGAAGATCGAACCTGTGTCTCCTGCATGAGCAGACGGATTCTTAGCCACTGCGCCACCAGGGAAGTTCCTTAAACTTACATGTTGGGTGGGTCCTGTCTTCACGTGGTTCAGAAACCAGAGAGTCACGTGACCCAGCAGTCACCCTGCTTGGAATTTACCCGAATGAGTCGGAAACTCCCCTCTGCATGGAAGCGCACACGTGGACTCACAGCTGCCCAAACCAGGAAGCCCCCAGCTGTCCTCCAGTGGGTGCACAAACCCTGGCCCATCCAGACTGTGGGCTGTTATTCAGCGCTGCAAAGAAATGAGCTGCCGAGTCTGGAAAAGACGCGGAGCACCCTTAAACAAACATTGCCAAGTGAAAGCAGCGCTTCTGCAAAGCCTGTGTGCAGTCTGATTCCGGCTGCATCACATCCTGCGGGGGGCGGGCAGGAGACTGGTGGTGGGCGGGGGGTGGGCAGGGACGCAGACAGGAGCCCAGAGGGCGTTCGGGGCGGTGGACAGGCTCCGTGTGATGATGTCACGGTGAACACGTGTCGCTGCGCGTTTGTCCAGACCCACGGGATGGACACCACCACGCGGGAACTCGCGCATGACCTATGGCCTCTGGTGACTGGGGCATGTCCGAGTTGTAGCAAACACACCGCTCTGATGGGGCTGCTGATTGTGGGGGAGCTGGGATGTGCTTTCCCCTCAATTTTGCTATGAACTGGAAACTGTCCTGGAGAAAGAGCCAATTAGACAAAACCCGGGAAGTGGAGAAGGTCCACCGCAGGGCCCCTCCCCTCCCTGGAGGCCGTCTGTCGGCTCTGAGTCCCGCTGTGCCTCCCTGAGGTCCCCCGGGAGCCAGTGCAGACGCGTGTGGTTGGCTTCAGCCCCTTCCACTTGGCACCTCGCTCTTGGGTTGAGGCCCAGACATAAACGTAGGGGCCTTTGCCCCGTCTGCTCACCTCAATTCTGCGGACACACAGTCCTCCCTGTCCCGGCATCCCCACAAGGACGGCTCAGCCAGTTCCCTGACGGGGCACACGGGTTCGTTCCCTTCTCCAGCAATCTGGAGGCAGAACCATGATGCATATCACGTCCGTCCCAGGGGCCAGACCCCCGAAGGCACTCTGTGCATCTGAGGGTCCGTGACATCATGGCAGGGGCAGGCGGGCCCGGACAGCCCCCAGAGGGCTGAGCCGTCCCTGCCGCACGCCACCCCAGGAGCCTGTGGGCCGAGGGCTGGGGTGCGCATCTCTCCTGAGCTGGCCTGAGTCTTTCCAGCACCACTTCCAGGGCCATGTAGCAGAAAAGGCATGAGCGTGTCATCAGAGCACCCCGGGTTCAAGTCCCAGAAGTGGGACAGCAGCCACTCAGACCCAGTGAGCCGTCCGAGAGCGAGGAGGCTTGGGCTGCCCCTGTCCCTGGGAGGTCGCTGTCTCGGGGGGCCCTGTATCGGGGGGAGGGCCCCTGGCTCAGAGAGGCTCGGTGTCACGCTGACGTGGGCCCGCCCCACAGCGCTGTGGGTGGGATCAAGCGAGGCAGTGTTTATGGAGCCCCTGAGCGTGGCTGGAAGGCCCCTCCTTGCTAACCCGGGGCAGAGCTGGCCTAGAGCTGGAGCTGGGGTTCCGAGAACACGGGTCACGGGCGGGACCCGTCCAGCAGCTGTGGGAAGGGAGGCCTGTGGCTCAGCGGGAGACGGGCAGGGGCGCCGCTGCCTGGACGTGGTTCAGATATGGTGCCTTGGGGTGAGCCGGCCGCTGTCCCCTCCCAGGCGTGGACGACGGGGAGGACATCCCCCGCGAGATGCTTATCGGGATCTACGAACGGATCCGGAAGCGGGAGCTGAAGACCAACGAGGACCACGTGTCGCAGGTGCAGAAGGTGGAGAAGCTCATCGTGGGCAAGAAGCCGGTAGGTGGTCTCTGTGCCCGCCGCGGGGGTGGAAGTGGGGGACCACCCAGTAGCCCCCCAGCCCTGCGGCCCCGGGCCAGCCCCCGATGCCTCTGGAGCCTGTTCCTCCAGTCAGGACTGGTGAATTACATCACCTTTGGGGCCGTCTAAGCCACTTCCCCCTGGGTCCCTCTGAAGAGAACCTGAGGCCTTGTTTGAGCTCCCCTCGAGTCCGCTCAGGGCGCCAGGGAGGTGCCACGGGAGGGGTGTCCCCGGGGTCTCCACCAGGCCCCGGGAGCGCATGTGGGGTGTTAACCTCTCTTGTCGTCTGTTCACTGTCCCCATAGATCGGGTCCCTGCACCATGGGCTCGGCTGTGTGAGTGCCCTCCGCTTCCCGTTCCGTGGTCCCTGCAAGGCCCCAGCTCCCGGCCCCCAGACCCAGCGGTCTGGTTGCACAAGTCACTCTCCGAAGCAATGAGAAGTTTGCTTGTCACAGTCTCCCCGCCTCGGATCTCGGCGGCCCCGCAGGGAGGGTTGTGCTGTCGGCCCAAAGCAGACGGTCTCCGTGTGTCTCGTCTGGGCCTGATCGAGCTTGTCCCCAGGCCCTGAGACCCTGCGCCTGAACTGATGGCCTTAGGGTGGCATTGAGGTTTCCCACCCTCCCCTGCCCACCTGGCCCGGGTCTGCCTCCCCGGTCCCTTCCGCTGGCCGCCAGGTCAGGGCCCAGGACCCCTGTCACTTGTGTGACCCGGCCCCCCAGCCTCACACTCTGCCGTCCTGTCTCCCGCACCCGAAGGCCTAGGTTGGGCCCACGTTCCCTCCCGTGTCCCTGCGGGTGGCTGAGCTCAGCCCTGTAGGGCCGTGGGTGCAGAGGGCGGAGACCACCTCCTCGGGGTGACGACTGCCGGCTCGGGTCCCCACAAAGTCCCCCAGACTTGGACGTCGGGGCTGAGATCCTTCAGGATGGAGGGCCTGGGAGCTGGGGGGCTCGGGCTGCATGTGAGGGGCGCTTCGGGGGGCTCCCTGGGACCAGGTCCCCATGCGAGCCAGCGCTGAGAGCGGCGGAAGGCGGTCTCCCCAGAGCAGGGCGGTGTGGGGGCGTCCCCGGCCGGGGTGCGGCGGAAGGCGGTCTCCCCGGAGCAGGGCGGCGTGGGGGCGTCCCCGGCCGGGGTGCGGCAGAAGGCGGTCTCCCTGGAGCAGGGCGGAGTGGAGGCGTCCCCAGCCGGGGCGCGGGCTGACGCGGCCCCTCTGCGCAGGTGTTGTCGCTGCCACACCGCCGCCTCGTCTGCTACTGCCGGCTCTTCGAGGTTCCAGACCCGAACAAGCCCCAGAAGCTCGGGCTGCATCAGCGCGAAATCTTCCTGTTCAACGACCTCCTGGTGGTACGTGGGCCCGCGGGCGCGGGGCTGGGTGCGCAGACTTCCGGCGTCTCGGGCTGACTCCTCCAGGACAGAGCGTTCGGCCTCCGCGGCTCCGGGCCTGTCCCGGCCCCTCGGCCTCCAGGGAGCCTCTTCCTGACACTCCTATCAGAGGCCTCGCGGCTCCCTAAGCTGCCCCGCCGGGGCAGGCAGGTGCGGTGCCATCCCGTTGGCCTGGGTCTCAGCCCCAGGACTGGAGGGCTGGATGCGGCAGAGAGGGGCTCCCCAAGAGGACGTTGAGCTCTTGCCTCCAGAACAGGCAGCCTGGGGGTGAAGATGGTCCCGCAGCCCACTTCTTCCCCAGGAGCCCTGGCCCCTGTCCCCGCCCGACGGAGGACCAGCCGCTCTTGTCAGGCCTCCGAGCCTGGAGTCCAGACATGTGGCTTCCAGTCCTTTAAGAGCCCCTGACTTTGAGCAAGTCACTGCAGACCTCTGGGCCTGGGCTCCTCCGCTGTCCGACTCAGCCCTCAGCGGGTTCCGCTGTGCTGCGTGGGGCCCGCGGGCACGAGTGTCTCTCCTCCTACCGGCCCTTCGCTGCCCCGGGAGCCTGCTGGCCTCAGAGCTGCGGGGCAGGGGGTCCTCACACAGGAGAACACGGCCCCGGGGGCCGCGAGAACCCTGAGCGCGTGGGGTACCCCGCACTGCGGGCCTGGGGCTCAGCCTCTGCATCTGGCTGCCCCCAGGTCACCAAGATCTTCCAGAAGAAGAAGAACTCAGTGACGTACAGCTTCCGGCAGTCCTTCTCCTTGTACGGCATGCAGGTCCTGCTCTTCGAAAACCAGTGTAAGTGGGTCCCAGCGCCCGGAGTTCGTGTTCCCACTTTTATCCACAGAGGGCCGGTTGCAGGCTCCGAGTAATAACCAGGGAGCATTTCATATAATCAGATGTGGGGCTCGTCACGTTGACTTTCGCCATTAACTTCTTGCAGGTGATGAGATTTTTACATTTAGGGCAGAGCGAGTTTATTTAAACAAAACGTGGGTGGAAAGACATGCAGTAAACGGCCCTGGGGACGTGTGGGTTTGACCAGTCGGGCGAGGGTCGCGCCTGAGGGGCTGCCGAGGCTCCCAGCGGGGCCCCGGGTCCATGCGCTCTGGCCTTGGCGGCCGTGTGGCCCGGGTCTTTGACGTCTCCGGCCATCGCCCCCTCGCCCAGGCTGGAAGGTTGTCCCTGCCTTGCTTTCCCCTGGAAAGCTTGGTGCCATGCGCACCGTTGTGTCCAGCAGGCCCCTCGGGGAAGGGGTGGAGGTGGCAGGGACCCCCTGGGAACAGCCCGACCAGACCAGGTCCTCAGGCAGAGGGTCACCTTCAGGCACCCGGGGCTCACACAGGCAGCTCCCGGTCAGTCCCGGCCCACTTAGGTTAGACTCGGTTTGAACTTTGTCTTCTGTTTTATTGGACTGGTTCTGAGATCGTCACGCAGGGCTCAGCTGTCCTTGGCTTCTCCCGAAAGCTAGGTTTGGGCTTATGAGGCCCGCGTCCCCACGCGGTAGACAGGCTCTCCAAGCTGCTCAGTCTCCCCTGGCCCGCATCCCGATTTTAGGAAACCTGCTCAGGCCTCTAAGCATTGGAGCTCGCGGCCCTGAAGCAGGTCTGAGCTGTGATGGGATTGTCCTCCGGGCCGAGGACCGTCGCGTGCCGGGTGGTGGGTGCTCGATTCCCACTGATGAGGGAGGGGGCGCCAGGACCCCACAGCCCCGACGGCTCGGAGGCGGCCCCGGGCAGGAAGGAGCAGGCGATGCTGTCGGCTGTGGGGCGCCCATAGCGTCACCTGAGGGAGCTGGGGGCGGGGGGGGCCTGGGAGCATGGAGGCCAGGCAGGAGAGAGCAGCGTCGCCCGAGATGACGGGACAGGTGACTGGGGACACGGCCTCCGTCTCCTCCCAGACTCAGCGCCCGGCCAGCCTCACATCCCAGGCAGAGTGACCGAGGACCCTGACATTCAGGGTCCAGGCTGCAGTCTTGTCCTTGGGGGAGGACCAGGGCCAGGCCCTGCCTCCGCTCAGCCAGATCTGAGCCTGGCTCGAACACGAAGCAGCAGGGACCCCGGTCGGGAGCGGGGGGCTGCCTGGTGGTCTCCATGAGCAGCGCCGCGTCTTCCCCGTGGGGGCGCATCCAGGGAGCCCCGTGGACATGCCGGCCCGAGGGGAGGCGGGGTGCCCACACACAGGCCTGTGCTCTCGCGTCCCCTGCAGACTACCCCAACGGCATCCGGCTCACGTCCGCTGTCCCGGGGGCTGACATCAAAGTGCTGATCAACTTCAACGCCCCCAACCCTCAAGACCGCAAGAAGTTCACCGACGACCTGCGAGAGTCCATCGCGGAGGTGCAGGAGATGGAGAAGCACAGGATAGAGGGTTGGTTGCGGTCGTGGCCGCCAGGGGGTGGGGGGCGGCGGGCTGCACGGGCGCTGCCTCCCGTCTGTGGCCGAGGCTGCGGCGCCGCCGTGACTCCCGAGCCTCGGCCCCTCTGGCTTCCCACAGCCACGTGCTCAGACAGCCCCGCGACCCAGGCCACAGGAGGAGCATGGAGGGGAGGGCAGGGGGGCAGGGGTCTCCAGGTGGGAGCCTGTCCTGCCCGGGGAACTGCACCACGGGCCCCGAGGAGGCCACAGCCCTCCTCGTCCCCCCCACCCCCCCGGCTCTGAGCCTCGTTCCTTGGGTGTTCATGTTCCGGGGGACACATGAGTGTCCCCTGCTCCCCAGCCTCCATCCACGGCCAGGCCGGGTTAGCCTGACTCCGCTCTAGGCCCAGGAATTCGGTCTCCCCTCAGAGTTGCTGAGCTCCCGCAGGCCTCAGCATTCTGGCCTCTGCGGCCTCCCATCGAGGGTCTCCCTCAGTCACAGGGGCTTGGGGGGGGCCTCACTCCAGCTCCTCCCCAGATGACCTCACCCCTCCGTCTCCCCGCCAGCCCTGGAGGTGGTGGGGCTCGGCCCCGCGCCGCCCGGAGCAGACATCCCCCGCTCCTCCGTGTCACCCTCCTGACGGTTGCCCACCCCCATGCCCCGCCCCCTGCCCCCCGCCCCCCTCACGGCCCGGGCGCTCTGTTGCAGCGGAGCTGGAGAAGCAGAAGGGCGTCGTGCGGCCCAGCATGTCCCAGTGCTCCAGCCTCAAGAAGGAGCCGGGTGGCGGGACGCTGAGCCGGGCCTGCCTGGACGACAGCTACGCCGGCGGCGAGGGGCTCAAGCGCAGCGCCCTCAGCAGCTCCCTGCGTGACCTCTCAGAAGCGGGTAAGAGTCGGGCCCAGACCGCCCCCCACCCAGCGCACACGGGGGGCTCCGCTGCGTGTGGTCGGCTTACATCGGCCGGGGGGTGGGGGCCACCGCGGTGGAGGGCCTCGGACTGAGCGCGTCCGGGTGGCCACCTCCCGCCCACCGCAGCATCTAAGCAGGCAGGGAGGGCATCCCCCGGAGGCCCCAGGCAGGACAGCTGGGCAGGTACCCCGTCTCCCCCGCTTTTTACCTGCCCTTCCGTTTCCTGAGCCCGGCTCTCGCGCAGTGTGAGCTGCCCGTGCCCCCCGCTTCACGCTGACGAGGGCAGGGGGCGATGCCTGCTGCGCCGTGTCCAGGGCCTCATCGTCGCCCGCGGTCCCGGGGCCTGCTCTCCCGGCAGAGGCCCCCTTCCCGGGAAGCCCGGGCCTCCGTCCAGCCCAGAGGCGACAGGGAAGAAAGATTGGCGGAAGTCGTCTCCTTGTCTGTGTGTGTGTGGTTTGCTGCCGGCCTCTTAACCCGCAAACAAGCCGCCTGGGTCTCCTGGGGTCGGGGGTGTGCCTGGAGCATCGGGGGCGCTGGACCTCAGTGGTGGTGGGGGCGGAGCCTGCTGCCCCAGCCTGCTTTGCTTGCGGGTGCTGTTGCAGGGTGGGGGGGCACCATGGGCTGCAGGGGGCAGCCTTTTCATCCCCCACGAGATGCGTCAGGCCAGGCAGCTCCTCCCTGGAAGAGCCTGGGTCAGCATGGAGTGGAGGCAGCTGGGCACATGGGCATGTGGCCAACCCGGTGCCATAGGCTCCAGGGGCCCTCGACTCGTGCCCCGGCCCCAGGAGCCCGACATGACCTAGGTTTGCCGGGGGGATACCCTCTCGGGCTGAGACCAGCGTTCTCCCCCTTCCCCGGGGCCCAGCGGCCCCTCTCCCGCCAGGCACTCGCCCAGCCCAGCCCAGCCGCCTCAGGCATCGCTGCGTGGCCAGCTCTGGGCCCCCAGAGAGAGCTGCCCGAGACCGCATCCCACCCCTACCCCGCCCTCAGCAGCGCTTCGTCCCTTCAGCATGTTCGTTTCTCAGAAGTTTTCCCCTTTTTTCTTTTTTTTTTTTTGAGTTGGATTTTTCCCTTTGCTTCTATCTCATCATTTTTTTTTTCTTTCCATCGTGAAAATGCGAAGTGCATGGCCAGCGTGAGAGTCAAGTAGGGCTTCTCAGCCCGGCTCTGCTGACTTCCTGGGCTGGGCCATCCCTGCCGTGGGGGCTGCTCTGCGCAGGACGCCTCCGCACCCCGGTCACGACAGTCGGGAACCTCCCTGCAGACTGCCGGGCGCCCTCGGCAGGGAGAGGGCAGAGTCTGGCTGGCAGCGTGGCCATGGTTGAGAACCGCTGGTTTTCCCGCGGCTCGTGACACCCAGCTAGACGTAACCGAATTGCTCTGGGGCCCGGGGCCCGTGTTTGGGTTTGTGCAGTGGGGCCGCCTCGGGCCGCCAGGGGCCCCGTCCAGCACCCCTGGGTAGGAGCGGCCTCAGCGCAGCTGGCCAGTTACTCAGGCTGCTGACGGTCAGGACCCCAGGCGTCCGCTCTCTGTAGACGGAGCCGTGTGCCTGGTGCGCAGCTAGGTGAGGGGCCGAGCTCTGAGCTCTGGCTGGTTTCTGTCGGGGATTCTCAGCCAAGAAGGACTGCAGGGGGCCAGAGTCCTTGGACACTACGCCGAAGAGGGTCCCCAGGAAGAAGCCACCTGCTCCCGACGGTGGGAGGTGAGGTTCGATGGGTGTTTCAGTCGCCGCCTGGGACAGGCCCCCCACCCGCGACCTCCAAAGGAAGACAGGCCAGCGTCAGCCACCTCCTGGAAGAGGCCACAGGTGTGCGCCCTGTACTGGACGGGGTCAGGGAGAAGCGCTTCAAGGCAGTGACATCCCCACCTGCGTGCCCGGCCAAGAGGGACTTGGAGAGGATGGCCCAGGCGGAGGGCCAGTGACACCCAGCGGGGGCTTGTCCTTGCTCCCAGAGTGGCTGCCCCAGACCCACGATGACCCGGCCATCCAAGAGCCAGGACCCCAGGGACGGGGCCTCAGCCTGCCATGAGCCTCGGGGACCCGGGAGGCAAGCGTGGTTTGACGGCTCAGCGGGACCCAGGCAGCCGGCTCGCCAAGAGCCAGAGGACTCAGCCCTGACCCAGCTCCCGCCGAGCTGAGAGGTCCTGTCCAGTCTCCGTCCATGTAGCCCCCTTCCGCCTCTGCCGGGGCCCTTGCCCGTTTCAGGGGCGCCAGAGCCGTGCCAGCCTGTGACCAAGGATCCCGAGGGCCTCCAGGCTGAGCCTAGCTGGGCCCACGCAGCATGCTGATTCGGGGGCTTTGGCTGCCAGCCTAGGCCGAGGCACTCCTCTGAGCCTCCATTCCCCGGCTGCAGGGGGGACGAGCGCTGCCCCCAGGGTCTGTGAGAGCTGCTGCCCGCAGAGTGTTGTTGGGGGGGCCTGGCCCAGCGGGCCAGCTATTGTCATTGCGGGGACCGTGGCGCGAGACCTGGGCTGGGGCCCTGCTGGCTGCTGTCCCACCACCGAGAAGCCCGGAGGCTCTGAAGAGCCACGCCATCCATCCATCCACATGTGGCCTCCAAGCTGGCCGTGGTCAGGCTGACTGGGCCTGCTCTGGCCCTTGGGAGGCGCCGGCTAGGACGGGGCGCTCCCTGAGGCTCGTGCAGGGTTCCGAGACGGGGGCCCCCGGGACTGCGCAGTCCCGGCCCTTCCCCCTCCATCAGTAGATGGGGTGTGCGTGTGCACACGCCTGCACGTGGTCTCCAGGGGGCAGGTGTCCACGGGCATGCCTGGGACTGGAGCGCAGACAAGCGCAGGGACATCCCGTATCTCCTGTTGACCTGCGAAGTCGAAGAGATGAGTTCTAAGAAAGACAGATTCCCTCCTGGACGTCCGAGTAAGAGCCCTCCTGAGTCTTGGCCCATGGTGGGCAGGAGGGGTTCTGTTTAGCTCCAGGGGGCAGCCTTTGATGCCCCCACACCAAGCCCGGACCTGGCCCAGTCCTGGTGGAGAAGCAGGCTGGCTGGAGGGCAAAGCAGGGCCGTCCTGGTTCACAGACGGGGACACGGAGGCGGAGAGTCGGCAGGGTGCCGGAGGGGGTCACCCCTCCCCCTGTAGAGCCCCCCTCCGGAGGCTGGGGACTCTTTGTGCCCATGCCCCTGCGCTGCTGTGCTGAGACAAGGCAGGAAGGGGAGGTCGCCCCTCGTCTCACAGCTGCTCAAGGATGAGGAGGGACAGGTCTCCTTCAGCTGGGGACGAGGGCCAGTGTCCGTGGTCCTCAGCATCCGCATCCACTGTGAAGCCCAGTCCTGTGGGCTCTGGGGCCGGGGCCCAGCACCGCCTTCAGAGGACCCCAGGCTCCCAGCTGGACTCAAGTTTGGGGGTCAGCAGGTGAAGACCCAGGCCCTGGACACCCCCCTCAGCCTGCTGTTGTGGGCACGTGCAGCTGCCGCCGTTTTAACCCAAAGGATCCAGACACACCCTGTCTGCCCAGCGCAGGGAGGGGCATGGGCCACACCATGGCACGAGGCCGCCCCTTCTGTCTTCTGGGCACCTGGGCTGGTCCAGCTCGGAGGCAGCGTGGCCAAGGTCTCCCCCCTCACATGGACAGGCGGATGTGGTGTAAACTGCTCGCCGTGGGAACGAAGTCACTCAGTCCGTCAGTCAGAGCCTCCATCTCCTCCTGGCGTGGACAGAGGGCACCTGTCCCGTGCGGTGGGGCTTGTGGAAGCCAGAAGAACATCTGGAGTCCCTCCTCTGCCCCCAAGAGCTGGCTGGAGGCTGGACCTGGCCGAGCCCTCAAGCTGGAGCACCATCGTCCCCGACAGCCTTGGTGTCCTGCAGGAACCCCCGGAGAAGTCGTTTGGAGAATGGGGCTGGCTCCCGGCCTCCAGAACCAAGAGGAAGACTCAGCCTCCTCGGGCATGGCCAGTGTGGATCGCGCACCTGCCCCGCGCCACGTGCGGGGCACTCGAAGGCGTTGTCAGTGAGGGCTCACGGCCTGGAAGGCGTGTGGCGTCCTGGGGGGCTGGCGCTCACAGAGGGGAGAGCTGGTCTGCAGGCCCACCCATGCCCCCAGCCAGACACTGCACAAGGCAAACACGGCCCCAGAGGGGACCTGGAGCTCGTCTCCTGAGAGCCCCCAGGCCCTGCGGGTAGAAGGCAGTGTGTGCGTGCCTGTGCGTATGTGCAACATACGTCCGTGAAATCCACCGAAGGGCAGTGCAGGGCCACGCTTGGCTCGTTTGAGCTGCTGGAGGAGCCGGCCCGCCGGGCGGATGGCCGAGGGTTCCCCCCCCCCCACCCTCCCCGGCACCCACCCCTCAGGCTTCCGGTCCACGAGAGGGGGATAAAGTTCTGCTGGTTGGAAAGATTTTTTTTTTTTTGTCTTTTTTTGTTTTTTGTTTTTTTGCTTTTTAAGAACCCCGTTGTCTTTTTAAGTCGTCAGCGCCCTGCCCCCGGCTCCGCCGGGCCGTGGGTGGCAGCGCAGGCCTATGTCGCGTCTAACCTCTGGTATTGCATGTTCTGGGCAGGGAAGCGAGGGCGTCGCAGCAGTGCGGGATCGCTAGAGAGCAATGTGGAAGTAAGTAGGAGCCCGTCCAGCTGGCTGTCGTGTGTCGCCTCCCGTCCTCGGTTTTTGCCTCTTGTCTTTTTTTTTCTTTTTTTTTTTTTTGCTCCTCCTTCCCTCCTCCACAGAGGCCAGATCCACCCCACCTGCCTGGCACGTGCATGCCTCCCGCCTAGACGCGCCCGCGCCCCTCACCGCTTGTGGGGGCTGGAACAGTGGGGGCGGGTCCGGGTCTGTATGTCACGGTTTAGTCTCCGCTTAACCCCCGCCCCGCGGCCCCTAAGCATGGTTAACACCCCGGCTCCCCGCACTCCCCGCGGCCCCGCCCCCGCCGGCCCCGCCCCCTCGCTGTCGGTGCCGCCCTCTCGGGCTTCCACGCTCCAACATCCCCATCGCTTCTCCTTCCTGGAGGTTCGATTGCTGTGTGTCTGCAGTCAGGGCACCTCGGAATTGCTCAGCCAGCTCGGGGGCGGAGAGCCGGGAGAGAGAGGAGTTCAGTGTGGATTTCATGAGGTTCCATTCATCCTCCAGCCATCTCGACATTCCTGTTCTCATCTCCGCTCAGCTTGCAGGCCTCTGTCCTCTCTTCCCGTGTTTGGTTGGCGTTAGGTAGCCGCAGTGAGACGCCTAGGCGGTGCCCGCCCGCAGGGGGAGGCTCCCCCAGCCCCTCCTGCGGCCCTCGGCACCCCCCTCCCCCCGCCAGGCAGAGCACACGCCCTCGGACACTGAGAGGACCCAGGAGGGCTCAGGGCAGGGTGTTGGGGGAGCAGGCCCCTCTCTGCCCCGCCCCGCCCCGCGCACGCAGCTGACACCCGCAGACCGCAGACGCAGGGTTCCGATCTGAAGGCGGGGCCGCCCCCCAGGCGGAGTGCCCAGCAGGGCTGCGTTGCCCCCACGTGTCTCTCCCCCAGGGCCCCCTTGTGGGCCGCCACGCCCTCCAGCTGACCTGCACGGTAGTGTCTGGAGATGGCCCCTGAGTCTAGCCTCACGGGGCCTGGCCTCTGCGGCCAGCACGTTGAACTAAGGCTTAGCAGTCAGTGGGTGAAACTTTTTAACATTTTTTTTTTTTATTTTTAAGAATCATTCTGCCGTAAGTGCTCTAAGCTCTTTTAATTTTGGTTTCTATGAATTTCCTTTTTAGGGGTCCATCATTAGCAGTCCTCACATGCGCCGGAGAGCTACATCAACACGAGACTGCCCATCTCGCCCACACCAGGCCATGCCCAACTCCTCCTCCCTCCTGGGCTCCCTGTTTGGGAGTAAGAGAGGGAAGCCCCCTCCCCAGGCCCACCTGCCCCCAGCCCCGCCCCAGCCGCCCCCCCACCCGCCACACCCCGTGGCCAGCCACCCCCAGGGGCCTGTGGAGGGCCCCCTCGCGGGCCCAGGGCACGGGCACCACGGCCAGTGCTGCCACCTGCCGCAGAGCCCACCCCCATACCACCATCACCACCACTACCACCCGCCCCAGCACGTCCAGCACGCACACCAGTACCACCACGGCCCCCATGGGGGGCACCCCGCCTACGGGGCCCACGCGCACGGCCACCCGCCGCTGCCCGCGGGCCACGCCCTGCACCACCACGGGCAGCCCCCCGCCCCGCCGCCCCCCACCAGCAGCAAGGCCAAGCCCAGCGGCATCAGCACAATTGTGTAGACAGCCTGGGTGGGGGTCCCGGCCCCCCGGAACACGTGCACACCACACAGGCGCGCCCAGGGGCGGCAGCCCCAGACCAGACCCAGGGCACCTTCTGTTTGCACCTCCCCTCCGCCCCCCGGCCTGGACGGAGCCCCCGAGCCCCGGGGCTCGAGTCACAGGGAACACAGCCCCCGGTTTGAGTTGGCGGGGGCGCCCCTCAGCCCCAGAGGTGGGCCTCGGCCACCACCAGCCCGGAAACGGTGCCGCCAGCCAAGTAGATGTTGAACCGAGCCCCGGCCCCATCCCCACCCAGGTCCCAGCTCTCTGCTCCCTCACGGTACCCGGGGGTGATGACCCAGCCTAGGAAAAGAAGCAATGATGACACACACAGGCAGACAGAACCAAACACATAACCCAAAACCTGCTGCATTATTGCTCTTTTATTGACAATGGGCAAAAGTTAAGTAGACCTGATATGGTTGATGAAAATACGTAAGTAAACTTTATATAATATAAATATATAAATATATAAATACATATATACATATATATATATATACTGTATAGGTAGTATTTGTGTGTGAAAGGCAAATGTTTCAGTCCACAAAATTAGCAATAGAGACTTTACAAGGAGCCCCACTTACCTGATAGGAAGACAGAACCTTAGACAAACGTGTGAGAGATTAGACCAAAAATTTAAATGCTAGGGACAAACTCAGATACTTCCATATTTTCGTAAGAAGAGACGCCCCACCCCCAGGACTGGCTGAAATCTTTACCGTGATCACTACTAACCGTGCCAAGTAACATAGCATCTAACTGTTTTCAGAGTCCGATATTGCTTTGTATAAATCCTTATTTTATTAACAGATGACTATCATAAGTAATCAGTATTATAACTGCTCTGTTATTTCAGGTAAGCAAATAGATTTTAAAAATGCAGTAAACTCTACCGTAGCAACTCGGGACCACTAGTTCAGAACTGGTTGTCCCGGACTGTTGGTTACCCAGACTCTTAGACACTTTAAATGGCTGCAATAACTGTGAATTTCCATGATCCATATTTCTTTCGTATGCATCTGGTTTACTGCACACTCATTCAGAGCCCTCCGCGGGCTCCCCACACCCGGCAGAGAGGTGTTCATCTCCCACATGAAAGCGACCAACTCATGCTCGTCTCCCCAGCACCATAGCCCCCTCATCCTGTCTCCAGCCGCTGCAGGCAGACGCCCCGGAGAACCGAAGGCTGCTGCTCTTAGCGTTTAGCGCCCCGGGGCGGTGTGTGTGCTTCCCGTTTTGTTTTCTGAGTGGTGGCCGTGACCATCGTGATAACATGTGGCCGTGTGCTCGCGCCCCCGTGTTACGTCTCCGGGCCCGTCTGAGCCCACCGCGCGAGGAGCGCCCGGCCCCGCCCCGCGCCCGGCTCTCCCGCGGTGCTCTGTCGCTTCCGTGTGGGGGGCCCGTCCGCTCCCCCGGGGCCGGCGTCACCCACCGGCCGTCCTTTGTAGTTTCAGCCCTTCGAGCCACTGCAGCCGCCCGTGCTGTGCTCCTAGGCCGCGGACCGGAGGACCGCTGCCGGGCGGGAGCCCCCGCAGGAAGGGCGAAGCTGGCGCGGGACTGCATGGGCGCGGGGCCCTGGACTGCGGCGGGACAGCCCGGGGGAGCCCGCCCAGGCCGCGGCCAGGACTCTGCCCGCCCCCGCCCCATCCCCATCCCACCCCCACCCCGCATCATCCAGGTCTCCAAACCAGCAATTCTGCAAACCGAGCACTTTGTTAATCTCCACAGAGAGCAAATACAGCAATCTAGAGTTGAGCCTTTTTTTTTTCTGTTTCTTTTTTGAAAGAAGTGTGACTTTAACCTGCCCGCCTTTATCTTCCCGTCCGTGTGGTCCTCCTCCCTCGGGCATCCGCTCAGAGAGATGGGAAGCACGGTGTGTCTGTTCTGGTCCAGGCTGGGCTGGGGAGGTGGGGGGAGGCTCCCCAGTTCCGCGGACCCCGAAACTCCCTGGTCACCCCACAGAGCCCGGCCCCCCGAGGCGTCCTGTCTTGCGGTTTCAAGGGCGTCCTCGTGACCGGAAACAGTCAATTGTACCGCATGTCCTCCGGCATCAGGCGCGTGAGGCCACACTGTGTATTGTGTATTTGCAAAACTATCAGTGTTACTGTTGACAAATAGTTGAAGTAAAGTGGTAACATATTAAATATGTCGGCTTTTCTTCACCATCTGTACCAATCGTAGGATCTAACTGTAAACTCCAGGTTGTTCCAGAAAAGATGCAGGCATGCTGGCTGGCACCAGGCTGCCCTTTCCAAAGGGCCATCACTGTGGGCACGGAAGCCAGCAGGGCAGAGTTGGGGCACAGCGCACCCTCTCTCTGTGGGCCATTCAGAACCCGCACCTGTGACCTCTTGGGTCCACAGGGCTGGGCGCTTCCAGCTTTCTGCTGGCTGGGGTTCCAGTCAGTGAGGTTTCGTTAGCGTGTGCGTTTCGGGGACAAACACATCACGGGATGAGTGTTCCCAGAAGGCACACTGTTCCGTGGAGGAGGCTGCAGCTGGCCCGCCCCGATCTCGTGGGGAAGCAAACGTTCCTGATGAGCTGGTGGTCCCGGGCAGCTTGCCTGGGACTGCTCTCTCGGGACCCCAGACCGCCCCAGGGTCCGCCGCCCGCACAGGAGGCGGAGGCGGGGCGTGGCGAGGCTGCCTGGCCTTTCTCACTGTCAGGATGCACTTGGGGCGTTTTGCTCACAGGTTATCTCAGCAGGAGACCCTTAGAGGAAGCAAGCCGGTACCATCACCCGACATCTTTTCTGGGACAACAACGAAGTCATGTATTTGTATTTTTTTTTAAGTTTATGAATGGATTGTATAACAATGTAAAAATAAAGTTCATCCTAATATGACGTGCGCCTCTTACTTAAAAACGTCCTCAGTCGTCCGGTGTAGAGCGATTTTTCCATCCCACACTGCATGCCACAGGAGCCTCTTGGTTTTAAGACGAGCTGAAGTGACCGCAGGTAGCACACGGGACTCGGCTCCGCACGAAGCCGTGTCGCCACAGGTGAGCATGCCCCTTACCGTCCGCTGTAAAGCGCCACCGCCCTCCCTGCCTGAAAAACGAGTCCTTCCGTAAGTATCTTAAACACGGCAGCGGCGATCCAGGAAGCAGGCTGCAGAATGAGTCGGCCTGGGGCTGGAGTGGGGGCAGGGGCCCCACGCAGAGCACTCGGGCAGCACCGCCTCCTCTGGGGAACTGTCACTCGCCACTGAGGCGCCTCCCACGATTAGAACCAGGACTTGAGTGCAGGCTGCCCAGACCTCAGGGGCCCCATGGCTCGCGGGAAGCCCAGCACCCACCGTGTAACTTTGGGGAGACAAGAGTGGTTTTGTTTCCCTGTGTATTCTGTTTGTAAGTAACAGACTCTACTGATGTAAAACCATAGCTGTGATCATGTGGAGAAAGCAAATAAATCCTTTGAAACGCTCTCGTTCTCACTTTTTCTGGGAAGACTGGCCGTTTCCCTGTTGGCCGGACACAGCAATCCCCGGGTGGCGAGGTGGCCCATCCCTGGTCTTGACTGCGGTGGGCTGCAGCCTCTGGGAAGACGTGAATTTGAGGATGGTGACAGATGGCTTAAGATAAAGGTACTCATCACAGTGTAGGCACTGGTAGAAGACCCCCAAGGTATTTATAATTCCTAGCAGCTTTGAACAAAGTGTTGTGCTTTCATTGAGTAAGAAGAGATGGGCCCTATGAAGCATGGGGGTGGGCAAGGGGTTGACTTGTGAGCAGAAAGACACCTAAGGCCCAGCCTGCATCATGTGATGAGTAACATGACCTGGAAGCCAGGAAAGTGGATTCTGTTCTCCCGGAAGCAGGGCTTCTACGAGAATGTGCTTGGCTGGTACTGTTTCTCCTTTCCTTAAACCCAGATTGGCTCCAAAGACTACCCCCCTTGAAAGCTTCAGTACAAACAAAACGAGGTAAAACCGGTTCATCTAATTTGCAAGCAGCTCCAGAGGTTCATGTCAGTGGCCACGATTGGCGGCGGGGCCCACCCTCTCCCACCCTCCACGGAGAGGGGATTCCCACGGGAAGGCATTCCCAGGTTTCTGCAGCTGGATGGCGGCCCTGGGTTGGGGGGCCCTCCAGAGGAGGGCAGCTGGTTCCCGGAGCTGGCAGACATCCTTCAGCCTGTGACATCACCTCGCACAGAGCTGCCGCCACCTGCCGCTCAGCCAGTGCCGCGGGTTCAGGTTTGTCTCCCCGGGACGGCGGGCTCCCGGGGCAGAGGGTGCCTCCGGCCGCTCCGCCCAGGACCGCTGCGGTCAAGATGCAGCTGAAAGCACGCTGCTGGGTGGAAGGAGGCGGGGGTCACGGCACAACCACTGGCTGATCTGAGAGTGCGTGAGTTCTCAGCTCTCTGCAGCTCCTGCCCCTGGGAGGACGCGGCAGGGCTCCTCCGGAGCAGTTCCTGCTCACTGGCCGTGTCCCGCAGCTCGCGTCTTGCCTGATCTCTTGGCAGCTTTCAACACTGTTCACACGCCCCATGGTCGAACACGTGGCATCCTTGGTTCTATTCTCGCCTTCATCTTGGGAGTGACTGGGGGGCCGGTGCGGGGACGCCTCCTCTGTCTGCTCTGCTGGCTGACACCCCTCCCCGGAGCCTTGAGTGCTGGCCTCAGAGTCACAGAAAGCCGTCTCCCTTCCTCCTCTCGGCACACAGCCTGCCCTCCATTTTCCTGGAGAAATCCCTGGATTCGAATCTCCCTCCCAGACCTCTCCTCTAAACACCCACCTCCCTGGGGTCCTCCAGTAAGTAGCACCTCAAACTCTTTGTCCAGGACCAAATCCATGATCGCAGACAGAGCTGGGCCCCCCGGGCCCCCCACCCCGTTGGTGAACAGCATCACCTCGAGGGGTGCAGACTAGAGCTAGGAAGCGCTCTGGACACCCGTCCTCTTCCTGACTCTCCAAGTCTGTGCTGTCACCAAGCCCTCTTGGCTTTGACCTCCCTGAGTTCTTACGCCTCCCCGTGCCTCTTCACGGCTCACCTGCCCTCAGGCTTGTTCCCCGGACTAGAGCCCAGTACCTGGGCTCCCAGCCGCCACAGTGGGCCCCTCAACCCCTCTCCACTGCCACCAGAGGGGTCTTCTAAAGGTGCTGCCTGCTTGAAGGCACGTCAAAGACTTCCTGCTGCCCTCAGGATTAAAAATAAACCTGCAGAAGCTCCTGGACATGGACTGCGTGTCTGTCCCCCTGCCCTCCCCACTTCACCCCCGCCGTCCCCTTTCACTCCAGCAGCGCTAGCCCTTCAGATGCCCAGGGAAGCCGTCTTCCCCTTGTTTCAGGGCCTGTGCAAGCGTGACCCCTGCCGTTCCCCAAACGCAGGAGGATGCTCGCGCCTTTGTTGAGTTAGCGTCTGTTCCCTGCAGCCGGTTTCAGCCACTACCTCCTCTGCGGTGCGTTTGCACCGTTGTCTATTCAGGGGCGTGATCACTGGTTGCTCTAAGTGCGACAGGGTCAGGTCCTTGCACAACTGTGATCCCAGCCACACGTGGCACAAAGCAGGGCTTTCGTAGATGTTTGTTGGGTGACCCGAAGAGTACCAACGCCCAGAGAAGGAAGCTGAATGCAAGGAATAGTCTGGGCGAGGGCTGGAGGCTTTTGCTCATTGTGTTTTAACTTCATCAAACGTGGTATAATATTTGGAGCTCTTAGGAAGCACAGACTCATGACAAGCATCGGGAGAACTCACTCGCGATCCCACCCCCCACAGCAGTTACGACTGAGGGCCTGGTCTCCCGCCTTCTGCCCTGTTCTTTGGGCACGTTTCTTGGTTCCCTGGTCCAGACCTTTGGGGCGTGCCCCAAACAGTCTGCAAGTGTTGCTCAGTGCCCCTTGTGAAGAAAGAGTTTCACCATGGAAACCATCTAGGAGATGCTGGATCAGACAGAGTTAAACCGTCAGTCCTTCAGAGCCTCTTAGAAGGATGACGTTGGGTTATGAATCTCTCAGAGGTAGTCTGTGCTCAGTTTCCCAGACGTCCGTAGCGGTGGAACTCCGTCGTGTACCACAGCGTACAGTTCAGAGGTGTGTGTGTGCCAGTTGTCTTTCCTTTTTTCCCCTAACACATCCTGATGTTATAGAAGATGCAATGCTCTATGATGTTTACATGCCAGCCCGTCACATGGATGGCCCCGATGGGCTTGCCATCAGGTAGTGTTGTCTTGGTGACTAAGGAACAGATGGTGGGAACTGTAGTGTTTCTGAGATGTGCTGGCTCCAGTAAGGAGTGGGGTGCCCGACCCTGACGTTAGGGCAGAGTTCCTGGGATGGACAGTGACCCACTCTGGTGGCCCAGGGTGGCCGTGCATCCCCCTGAGGTGTCTCCAGTCAGGGGTAGTCAATTCAGCACTCACCTGCCTCGGGAACGCACCCCACCTTCCAGCACAGAGTGGGTCTGCAAGAAAGCGGGGCCGGCTGTGGGCAGGTGTGTCGTGAAGGAGCTCATTTCTACTCCCAATTCTGACCCTTCAAGACTTTCAGGGGTTTAAATGACGTGTGCTGTGAACCTCTGAAAGATAGTCTGTGCTGAGTTTGCCAGACTTTCTGGTTCTCCTGTCCACACTCCCCATATACCTCCACAACGTGGACAGTGTCCCGTACAGGAGAAGCCCCACTTAAACCGAAAGGTGGAGACCACAGCTCTGGAGGCGTCACCAGCTGTAGGGCTAATAGGAAAGAAAACATTCACAATAAAAAACGCCAGAGGGTCATGGAGGCCACCGGAATTGGAATCCCTTCCCACATCCTGAGGACGGGTCAGAAAAGGAACATATGAAACCTCTCTAGCCCAGACCCACAGCCTAACCCGGAAAGAGCAAACATCACAGATTGCAGGCAGTGGTCAGTGGGGGCGTGAACATCTTGGACGAGCAGAGCTGCCTGGACCCCAGAACAGAGGCGGCGTGACGTCAACTCGGGTCCCACCTGTGAGGCAGACCACCCTCAGAACAGCAGCAGAGACCCTGCTTCCAGAGGAGGGGGGACGCCTTAAAAAAGGCAGGTTTCCTGAAGGCCCGGTGACAAAGGACAGGAGGGGCAGCTAAGACGAGGGCCCTGTTCGAACAAGGCGCTGTCAGAGAATCAAAGTTGACGGACCTGCAACTAACCAAATCAACATGAAAAGAAAGGAAAACACACCGAATGAGATGTGCCAAGAGTGAAGAAACTCTTGCAATGAAGGAAAAAATTGAAAGCCATGCTCCCTGGAACAACTCCGTGGAAATAAATTTGAAAAAACCTAGATAAAACTGATAATGAGGCAAAACTGACCCCTGGAGAGACAGAGATTTTAAACACAAATTCCCATAAGAGAATTAGAGGGGGAAAAAATAATCCACTGCCAGGCCCAACTGCTTTATTAGAGAAATTCTTCCAAACCTTCAAATTTCAAATAATTTCAATGTTACTCACACTGCTTAATGTCACAGCAATGGAAAGAAAACTTAGAAATTTTTTTTATGACATGACTATAGCAGTGTTTTCTAAACCTGGTAGAAGTTGCATAAATACAAAACCACAGACAACCAAAACAAAAGTATGAATAAAACAATAGGAAGCATCTAACGATGCATTAAATATAAACAAACATACAGTTGTCAGTTATACAATGTGGGGGTTAATCCCGCTGTGATTTATAGTTGGCCCTCAACGCCCCCAGATTCTACCAACTTCGGAGTGTGTTGTCCTGTAGTGGTGGGTTTTTTTTTTTCTGTTTTTAATATTTTTTAATTGGAGTATGGCTTCCCCAGTGGCTCAGCAGATAAAGAATCCGCTTGCAATGCAGGAGACGCAGGTTTAATTCCTAAGGTGGGAAGATCCCCTGGAGAAGGAAATGGCAACCCACTCCAGTATCCTTGCCTGGAGAATCCCATGGACAGAGGAGCCTGGCGGGGTACAGTCCACGGGGTCACAGAGAGATGGGCACGACTGAGCAGGCACGCACAGGTGGTTTTCATTGTTGTGTTTGTTTTGAGTGTGCAGCAACCTGATTCAGATTCTTTTCCCATATAGGTTATTACAGAATAATCAGCTCCTGTGCTGACGGGAGGTCCTTGTTGATTAACTACTTTATATATAGTAGTGTGGTCAGTCACTCAGCCCAACTCTTTGTGACCCCATGGACCGCAGCACACCAGGCTTCCTTGTCCTTCACTATGTCCCTGAGTTTTCTCAAACTCATGTCCATCGAGTCAGTGATGACATCCAACCATCTCATCCTCTGTCGTCCCCTTCCCTCTTACCCTCACTCTTTCCCGGCATCAGGGTTTTTTCCAATGAGTCCACTCTTTGCATCAGGTGGGCAAAGGACTGGAACTTCAGTTTCAGCATCAGTCCTTCCATGAACACCCAGGACTGATCTCCTTTGGGATGGACTGGTTGGATCTCCTTGCAGCCCAAGGGACTCTCAAGAGTCTTCTCCAGCACCACAGTCCAAAAGCATCAATTCTTCTGCGCTCAGCTTTCCTTATAGTCCAGCTCTCACATCCATACATGACTACTGGAAAAACCATAGCCTTGACTAGATAGACCTTTGTCTCTGCTTTTTAATATGCTGTCTAGATTTGTCATAGCTTTCCTTCCAAGGAGCAAGTGTCTTAATTTTGTGTCTGCAGTGATTTTGACGCCCCAGAAAATAAAACCTGTCAGTGTTTCCATTTTTTCCCCATCTATTTGCCATGAAGTGTTGGGACCGAATGCCGTGATCTTAGTTTTTTGAATGTTTGAATGTTGAGTTTTCACTCTCCTCTTTCACCTTTATCAAGAGGCTCTGTCGTTCCTCTTCACTTTCTGCCATAAGGGTGGTGTCATCTGCATATCTGAGGTTGCTGATATTTCTCCCAGCAATCTTGACTCCAGTTTATGCTTCATTCAGCCTGGCATTTCACATGATGAACTCTCTGTATACAAGTTAAATAAGCAGGGTGACAGTATGCAGCCTTAGTACTGAAGTGAAGTGAAGTTGCTCAGTCATGTCTGACTCTTTTCAACCCTGTGGACTGTAGCCCATCAGGCTCCTCTGTCCATGGGATTCTCCAGGCAAGAATACTAGAGCGGGTTGCTATTTCCTTCTCCAGGGCATCTTCCTGACCCAGGGATCGAACCCAGGTCTTCCGCATTGCAGGCAGACGCTTTCATATTAAACCTCCCCTGGTCAAATGACCCTGAGGTTTCTGACCCCTGGACTCTGATGGATGCAAAACGGGCACCGGTAGAGGTACCAGAAAATAGCCCCACAATGATGATGGGAATCGGGAGCTGGTTGTGGGGAGCCCTGGACTTGAGTGCTTCCCATGGGAAAAGGGGTTCTGGAGGTCCAGGCATACAGTGGCTGTCACCTCTAATGATTGGATGAAATGCCACTGAATGGGCACCTTTGGAGCCCCAGAAGGGCTGCCCCTTGAGGCTGAAGACAGGAATGATGATGACTCATTATAGGAAAACGCAGCATTTATTGCAGGTACCAAGCAAGGAGTCCAGGTAGCCAGTGCCTAAAAGGCCTGAACTCCCACAAGGCTTTCAGGAAAAGGTTTATAAAGACAGGGTATGGGAGGGGGGGTTGTGGGCTGTACAGTCAGCTTGTGGACATTCTTCTGATTGGTTGGGGGTGAGGTTATCGGGATTTAGAATTATCAGCCTTCTGGTTCCAGCCGGTCAGCGGTCTGCGTGCTTGTGGGCAACAGGCAGTTAAATTCTCCCACCTGCTGGGGGTTTCAGGATCTGCAGAAAGGCTCAAAGAACGTGGCTCAGAAAATCATCTATTGCAAAAAAAAAAAAAGAAAATCATCTATTGCCCTTGCCATGTGCTCAGTCGTGTCTGACTCTCTGCCACCCCATGGACTGTAGCCCGCCAGGCTCCTCTGTCCATGGGATCCTCCAGGCAAGAACACTGGAGTGGGTTGCCATTTCCTCCTCCAGGGGATCTTCCCGACCCGGGGATCAAACGAGTGTCTCCTGCATCTCCTGCCTCTCCTGCACTGCAGGCAGATCCTTCACCTGCTGAGCCATCAGGGAAGCCCCTCTATAGCCTTGGAGGAGGAACTAAAGGTCCTGGCTTTGTTTAATGGCTAAACTATTACTATATTGTCTTGCTTGACTGTCTTCCTTTCTTGCTTCAATTTCTCACTTTCTGATTAAATGTATTCTTTGACTAAGGTTTGTTTACAGACAAAAGGCAGGCGGAGGACGTGGGGGGAGAGTCCTGTTGTAGGGTCCTTTTCGTGGTAGCTCAGTCACTCGGTTGTGTCTGACTCTTTGTGACGCTCCCCACCCCGCCCCAAGGACTGCACAGACCCCATAGGGTCCTTCTCGGTCAAAATAGTATTCCTTTAGAGCCTGTAGTCTTACCTGCTGTCAAAGCCATAACCAGGGAAAGGTTTTAAAGGAGAAATACCTTGGCATCAGCTTTGGGTCTGAAAGCCATCCTTTACCCCACGGTCTTCCTTCTCCCATTTTTTTGATTTTTGAAACCCATCTCGAGGGTCTGGAAATCAAGCTAAGCTCATTATCTTTAACACCCATGAGGAGCTAACATAGCACAACTAGAATGTATGGTGAGCATTCATTCCCTGAAACACTCTTCTATCCACAGAAGTGTTGGTGACCAAAGGCTGCTTTCTCTCACAAGCTGGATTCACACACTTAAGTGGACTTTGCATCCAAGTCAGGGAAGTCCTTACTCATCCACATTTGGGGACCATCCTTCATTCTAGGGAGTACATCTTAGTAAATGGCACCCCAAATGGTCCTCTTTTGTGACCTAGAGTCCAGACCCCAGATCTGGACTAGAAGACCTGAAAGCCCACTGCGGTCAGCACCCAGCAGGGGCGCTATTTGTTGGGCAGTGCTGGGCACTTACTACGGTCTGGAGCATATTGGGTGAGTCAATGAGAATATTGGGTCTTCAGGAGAAAAAGAAAAAACAAAAACTATTAATTACAGTACATTACAGGGGAAAATGCTTCTCCGGTGGCTCAGTGGTAAATCTACAGTGCTGATGCGGGAGACACAGGTTCGATCCCTGGGTGGGGAAGATTCCCCTGGAGAAGGAAATGGCAACCCACTCCAGTGTTCTTGCCTGGAGAATTCCATGGACAGAGGAGCCTGGTGGGCTTCAGTCCATGGGGTTGCAAAGAGTTGGACAGGACTGCGCCCGCACACACAGGGAAAAGTACAAAATGAGGTCGTTAGGTGAGTTCCATTTGGTTATTTCTCCTACAAGTTACAACTGGGGAAAAAAATGAATTCAAGTGAACCCCAAGTTCTGTGAAGCAATTAAGAGGAGCAATTTTTCTTTAAAAGAGAACAGACACATCAATTAGTAATTTCTGACTTAATGCCGACTGTCTATGGTCCTATAATCGGCATTTACAACAGAGAGAGGATTTTGTGCACTTCATTCTCAGGACCGTGTGTGAATCTACAGGCCAGGCCCTTCTCGGAGGCAGGCAGTGTAGAAATACGGAAGGGATGCAGAGAACACAACTGATCATCTCTACCTGGGAAGTCACAGTGTAGCCTGCTAGGTGTCCCAATTTTAGTGCATGTGCTGCTGAAGCGAACACTGCCAGGTGTTTACACTGAGCTTTGATGGCGAGCCAAGTTTATTCTTTATCAGCTCCTGCTGAATGAGCGCTGAAAGCTCTCTGAAATGCAGGGACTGACTTGGGGCCTGTGCTGTCTCTACCTCCCCAGCTCAGTGGGTGAACCTTTAAGATGAATTTCCACACCCCCACGTCCCCCCATCACGCTCCATTATCCAGTTTGCAGTCTCACAGTCGCTGGCTTGAAGGATTACCAGAAAATTTTGTTGTTGATTTCAAAGAAATGTTACTGCTGATGCCTGAAGCCTTTGCTAGAGCCCCCAGGGTTTTCTGGCCAGAGGCTGACTGCAGCCCTTCCTGACAATGACCCTGCCGAATCTCGTGGTGGGCTAGGATTCCGCTCCTGCAGGTGTTAGGGTGTTGGACTGTGCTTCCCCAAGTATGTTTCCTGGGAGTTATTTGTTAAAGTTGCAAGAGGAATAGTCTGCAATAAGTCCCTTGTGCAAGAACTGGCATTGCATCTTCTTCTAGGGTGTTTCCCATGCATTAAAGATGCTGGCTTTGCCAGCTGGCCATCTTCAGATAAGATTTCAGGCTCTGCTGGCCTTTGTGCAAACAGGTAAGACCCCGGTGAGTTAATAAGCTTATTCAGCTCTTACATTGCAGCAGTTGCTTTGCAAATTCTGGTGGTTTCAACAGAGCATTTGTATTATTTTAACATGTGTTTCATAGCATAATAGTGGGGCAATACAGGCTTGGTTGGATCTCAGGATATTTTGACTTTTGAAACATAAGGAAAAATCAAAGCTGTGTTGTTTTTGTCTTTGTCAATGCTGTTACTGTTTCAACTCTCCTGAGATTTTGAAAGGCTGTTACCACTGGGACCAAGTTTAAACTGAAGAGCCTCTATTTTTAGATTTTCTTGTTGTTCTTTAGAGGCTAGGGTGTGTCCAACTCTTTTGCGACCCCATGGACTGTAGCCCACCAGGCTCTTCTGTCCGTGGGATTTCCCAGGCAAGAGTACTGGAGCGCCTTGCAGGCGGATTCTTCACCTCCTAGACTTTTTTTTTTACCCCCTCTCCCAGGGTTGGTAGACCCTGGAATTTACAGTGTGTGGAGTGGGAGGAGAATTAAACATTAGCCCACTAAATTTGCATAAGAATCCATGTTTGTGTTGATTTCATCATTTGATAGGTGTTGAAACAGATTCTGGAGTAGGCCGTGACTTGCCTGGTGGAGGAGGAAGGGGAGGAAGGGGATTGGTGAAGACACGTAACCAAGCAGAAGGACTTAGACACGAGTCAGTCCAAAACATTCAGACTGACGATCGTGCGTAGGAAGGATGGAGCAGAATGCCTGAGAACTGGGCACCCGGGTACCAAGGGTCATGCTTGGTGCAACCTGGACCTCAGGGTGTGTACGCCCCACGGAGCAGCTGGCAGAGGTGGAGAGGGAGAGCAAGGCGTGACGGGGCTTCCAACCTCCGTCAGAATGATTTCGTCTGATTTCGGATCAGCCAGCAACAGAAGTGAGAGAGAACAAAGAGGACAAATCGAGAGACCCCTCTCTGCCCACCGAGTTTGCCAGCATGTGCACGGGTGCTCGGCGTGTCCGACTCGTCTGCAACTCCAAGGGCTGCACGCTGGCCTTCCTCTTTTGGAGGAAAAGACCAATATTGGAAGAGCTAGGCTCCTCCTGCCTTGTCCTGCCAACTGAGGGCAGATTCCTCTGCCTCCAGCCAGTAGAAGAGGAGGCAGCAGAGAATGACCGCTCATTCTTCAATTCCGGTCTCTTAAAACCGGGAGGAAGTCATACGGATTCCAGACCACAGCCGGAGCTCGGGGTGTATTGGCTCTGAGACTGCCCAGCCCTGGCGTCACTTTTGGGCCCTATTCAGTTCTGTGTGCCCAGAGCCGCACATCCTCCTGTCTGAGTCTGCCAGGCCGCTCTAACAAAGAACCACAGACTGAGGAGCTTAGATGATCAGTCAGCTCACACCTGGGGGGGCTAACAGCCCAAGGTCACTGTGTTGGCAGGATTGGTTCCTCATGAGGGCTGAGAAACCGATCCAGGCCTTGCTCTCAGTTTCTGGGGTTGGCTGGCCCTCTTAGCCTTCCTTGGCTTGTAGCAGCATTATCTTGAGCTCCGTTTTCACCTCCACACACACACCACCCTCCTGGGAACATGTCTGTGTCCACGTTTCTCCTGCTTACAAGGGCACCGGTCATGTTGCAGTAGGGATCCACCCCCCCCCCCCACTGTGACCTCTTCCTAACTTAGCGCATCACACAGCTGCAGTGGAATGCCAT
The DNA here is from genome assembly GCA_015832495.2 of Alces alces. Classification (NCBI taxonomy): domain Eukaryota; kingdom Metazoa; phylum Chordata; class Mammalia; order Artiodactyla; family Cervidae; genus Alces; species Alces alces. Next base: position 1,752,791 of record JADEYB020000014.1, on the reverse strand, counting down.
AGGAAACCCTCTTTTCAGGGAAGGTCACGTTGTCAGGTTCTGGGGTTAGGATGTCAAGTAATGAATCTTGTGGGGTGGGGGGGACACAATTCAACCAACACCACCTCATCACCTTTGTGGCTCTCAACAAGCCAGTGACGTCCATGTTCCCATGATAAAGGGGACAGATACACATCTGAAAGGGAAGGAAGTACCAGGGACGACACAACCTGTGAGACAGAGTACTCTGAAGGACACCTCTCTTCCTGCAGACTTTTGATGTCAGGACAGTGAGGCGTCAGTCAGCTTCTCTCAGCAGGAAATGCCACTGGTGATACCCGTGCACGACTCACCTGTGAGCACATCATTAGGACGCTGAGGGCAGGAACCTTGACTAGACTCTCTTTTTCCCAGGACTGACTATTGCCCTTGCAGCCTTGGGGCAGGAGACAAGGCCACCTCTTTCCCTCCTGTTCTGTGTTAGTAAATTTCTCCACGACCTTCCCATTGTCTGGCTTTCATGCTGAGGAGGGAGGGACTAGTTTCCTACTCAGACAATGTGCAGAGGTCCAGAAACAAGCGTCCTGGGGCGCTAAGACCCACTCCACAGCCACTCCGGGTTGTTTGCTGATACGTCATGTACGGGAATCAGTTATGACATGATCGTAGAGGTACGTCCATGGTGGGTGTTTTAAATGTGAACTGTGGAAATTCTATGTCTAAAGCAAACTGTTTACGAATGACATCCTGTTTCTCAAAGGCTAATACTCAAGTATAAGATGGAATACTTGAGTGTGTGCCCAGTTTTTAATTTTTATATTATTACAAGAAAAACAATGATCACTTACTGTGGTAGATGCTATCATATGGATTTAGCTAATCCTCATGAGAATCCTGTGAGGTAAGTGACATGATATTCATTTTTACAGATGGGGAAACTGAATTTAGACACTGGCAAAGTAGTGGTGTTTCAAAACGTTTTCCCCTGTACATGCTATTAGAGTTCGTAGAAATTATGCCTTAATTTTTTCCTAATTTTTATTTTGGAAGCTGAATTTCTCACTTGGTTAATTCAGGGAGGATCCAGATAAATTATTGGATAACTTGATTGATTAGACTACTTTTTTTTTTGGCCCAAACGTTCACCAGCTCAAAGTTAAAAGCAAGCAGTGTCATTTCTGCAGAGGTGGTTCACAGGCCGTCATTACCAAATGCCTTCTTGAGAAGCTGAATGCTGACATTGGCAAATATTGACCACTATGAAGAAACCAGCTGACAAGGCTTCACAAGTTAAAGACAAAAATAGATGACACATTGCAGAAGTTGCCTGCAAGGACAGGTATTTTGCAACCAAGAATGTTTTTGAACTCTTTTTTTTCCCCCTGATGGTCTGTCACTGATAAGGATAGAGTAGGATAGTCAGTTTAGAAATCTCACTAGAGGATTAAAGACAGAGAATTTTAAGGGACTTTGGGAGACTGTTATAAGCTAATAACCACTCAAGAAAAGAATCCAGTAACCTAACAAAAATCTACACTACTTTGGAGGAAGATCTGGTGCATCCAAGCAGCAGGCACACTCAAGCCACACACCCTGAGAGTTAAAACACAAGACAAAAGATACAGGATCTGAATCTCGTTCCATGAAGAGTCAGAGTTAATGTTCCTTGAAGAGTAGCATTTTTGCATTCAGCCAAGACAGAAATACAGGTGAAAGGGGAAAGAAACTAGATGAAAGGGGACATTCTGCTGAGACCTGAGATGAATGGCCACATTTTAGACTATGTTACCACACTTTTGCTAAGATAAATATGATTTAAATAGTGCCAGGACAGCCGCGGTTAGACCACGTAGACTCTAAGGAGGAACTAATGATGCTAAGCCTTGATGGCTGCCCAAGAATGAGGAGGAAGGTTGTCTTCCCTCCCCGCTTTTTCTTAGATGATGAAGAGGTAGCCCTCTTGTTTCTTGGGGCTGTGTTCCCTTGCCAGTCCGCTTGTATCTCTCACAAATGTCCTATGCTAACAGACTCACTCTTTGCCTATCACTTTGCCTCTCCTTGATTTCTTTCTGTAACCAGACTTCTTTCTGTGACCAGACTTCTTTCTGTGAACCCGAGCTTCAGTAAGTCCTGACACCAGTTGTGTGGTTTCAGTTTAAATGACAGTGAGTTCGAGTCCCTCCCAAGAAGGATTGTGGCTTCATCATCAAATGTTTACCCAAACAAGTCCATCTTTTACTGGGCCGGGCACAGCACGTTAAGATGAAAGCACTGCTCCTTATTCTTTGAGTTCTGATGGAGGCAGAAAGCATTTCCAATATGAGAAAGGCCTTTAGGGCATTTCTGGGTGTGTGTGGGGTGCCCCTCCTCCCTGTCCTGTTCCTCGCCCACCTTCAGGCTGGCGTTTTCCAGGGACATAGTAACTACAGGATCTTATCCATGCTTCTTTCTGGTGCAATACCCCTTTCCTTTTCCTCCATCTCCCAAATGTGTGACATACACGTAAGCTATGAAGCAAAACCAAAGGAATTCTCGTGAATAGACCACTGACTTGAAACAAGGACTGTAACCGTATGTGTATGCCCTTCAGAGATAACCAATACCGTGAATTTTCCCCATCTCCGCTTTTAAAATGGTTTTATTTATTTTTCATTTATTTTTATTAGTTGGAGGCTAATTACTTCACAACATTTCAGTGGGTTTTGTCATACATTGACATGAATTAGCCATGGAGTTACTCCAAGGCTGCTGTTTTTAAAACACACAAGCGTAAAGATTCAGTGTTGTTCCAGGAGGTATGCGGACTAGTTACAACTCTGCAGCCGGTCAAGTGCAGCAAATCACTGAGAGAAATGCAAATGGAGATGCGGGTCTCCGCCGGGAAACAAAGGTCCCAGTGTCTGCCACGCCCGGTGGAGTCACACGACTCTTTCTTTCTCCACATCCAAGCCTCTCCAGAAATCTAAAACCTACCTCGGAAGAGGCTGTGAGATGAAGAAAGAGCACTGAATTAAGGTCAAGAAGTTCTGGTTTGCTAACTCTGTGACCTCAGGCAAGATAACGACCTTGAACCACACAGGCTCTTTACGTATAAAATGAAAATAACTGGATGCGGCCATCTCTTCGGATGACTTAATCTGAGATGTAGACACTTAGTGTGCTCATAAGATTCCGTCTATCGGAACACGCCATGAGTACAGACTGTGCTCCCATGAAACCACCCACTTTCACCACCACAGAGCGATCACCTTAGATCTCCCATTGTAAATATCTCTAGCATTTAATTACTATTCTTCAGGAACAATTTATATATTTCTTTAAAAATACAGTAAGTATAATGAGAACAAAGGACAGATTTTNCTGGGTCTTCCCAGTGCACCAGGCCCGAGCACTTGTCTCATGCATCCCACCTGGGCTGGTGATCTGTTTCACCATAGATAATATACATGTTTCGACGCTGTTCTCTCGAAACATCCCCCCCTCACCTTATTTCTATTTAACATTGTTTCACATTTATTTTTATGTTATTTATTTGCTTGGCTGTGCTGAGCCTCTGTTGTTTCTTGAAAACCTTCTCGAGCTGGGGAGAGCAGGGCCTTCTCAGGGCGGGGGCCTCCCTTGTGGCGCAGCACCGGGCGCCCGGCGCAGGGGCTTCTGTAGTTCTGGCTCAGCTCTGCCTTAGTGGCCCCTAGGCATGTGGGGCGGGGGGATCGTCCCCGGACCAGAGATCTATTAACGCAGGTCCTCTGCGTTGGCAGTTAGAGTCTTAACCACGAGACCACCAGGGAAGGCCCCGTCCCCCACTCCTCAGTCTCACTTGGTCCCTGCAGCCCCAGCCGGCGATTGACCACGTTTGGCAAAGACCGCGGGTGTTTGACTGCGGTGCCCCGCCCCCCGCCGCCGCCGCCGTCCAATCAGCGAGCCGTCCGTGGCCCGAGCCCGAGGCCGCGCAGGCGCAGTGGCGGCCGGGTGGGGGGGCGCGGCGCGGGCGGATGGCGTCATCGGCGGCGCGAGGTCGGCGGGCAGTGACTGAGGCGCCCGGGAGGCAGCAGCAGAGGCCGGAGCGTCTCCGCGGGCAGCATGAGCGGTCGTGGGCTCTTCTTATGCTCGGTGGCGGCGCGCTTCTGCCGCGCCCCAGCGGCCTTCACCGTGAGCCGGCGCCCGCTGCTCACCAGTCCGCCGAGCCGAGCTTTCGCCAAGGACCTCTTCCTGGGCAAGATCAGGAAGGTGAGGCGGCGCCGCGGTCTCTCTGCCTTCTGCCCTTTCCGCGGAGGGGCGAGTGGAGCCCGCTCCAGAGCCCCCACGCGCTGCCTCAGAAACGCACCTGAAGGCGGGCGTGCCGGCCCCCGGGCTCTGAGGAGCCGCGTGCTCCTGCTTCGGGAGACCCTGGCTGAGGTGGACGCTGAGTGACCCTCTGCTCAGCGTCCTGGCCCCGAAGTGTGTGTGTGTGTGTGTGTGAGTGAGTGTGAGTGAGTGTGTGTGCCTGTGTGTGAGGTGGACGCTGAGTGACCCTCCGCTCAGCGTCCCGGCCCCGAAGTGTGTCTGTGTGTGTGTGTGTGTGTGTGCCTGTGTGTGTGTGTTGGGAAGCCCCAGTGAGATTGTATATGCGTGGAAATGCTTTATTAAACTGCCGCACGTGGGGCAGATGTAAGAGACCGTAGATTGAGGAGTCAGTACTGGCTGCAAAACCTACTTGTGCTGTGAGCTTGGGCTAACCAGTCCTGTGAAGTTGCTCCCAGCTGTCATACAGGAAATAGTAAAAGCAGTCTTTATCCCCTCCTACAGGTAGCCGGAAAACCAAAGAAAAATGTGTGTAAAGTGCTTGGAGCTTGGCCGCGATATTGGCTGATTCTGTGCTACTTCAGGAGTTATTCCTTGGTTTCTCTAGAGCATTCTTTAAGGTCAGGCATTACAGGTGCAGACACCCAGACTGGAATGGTTTGCCCTGCTAAAAAGTGCAAAGCTAGGCCTTTAAAAGTTAGGGAAGCCATTTCCCGCAGAACCTGGGGCTGTGTGGTGCTCCGTCCTGGGAACTCGTGCCTCCCAGCAGCATGGGGAAGAAAGAATACACATGTTTTATGCTTCCCTTTCTCCAAACCTTTAGCACCGTCTCCCCCATCACTCTCACCTGTTGGCCTTGCTTCTTGTTTATTGAGAAAATGCACCCATTTAGGTAAGAAGTTCCACCTCTACACTTACCTGCTTCCCACATGTGGTCTGCGTGCTCTGCATCATAATGGCAGCTAGACCCCCAAGCCTTCTCAGCTGCTCAAGGGCATTGATCCCTTCTTGGCCCTTTGACATCTAAACATTGGCCGGCATTTCTGACCAACTGAGTTGGAGTGGGAATTGTCTAGTATATAGACAGTCTGTGTATAGTCTTCTCATCTCTAACCATTCCTCTGATGATCTAGTTTAGTATCATGCCATCAGTATCCTAAAGGTGCACATTGATTTCTCCAGGTGAGATTTCTCCCCTGAGCTCCAGTCTCTGTATATCTACCTTTCCAGTCAAAAGCTGCACTTGGGTATTACTAGGCATTGCCTGTCATCCAAAACTGAGTTCCTGGTCTCTCCACCTGATCCTGCCTTTCCCTCTGGTCGTCTTATTGGAGATGGTGGTGACTCTACCGTTCCACTTGTTCAGGTTGTAGCCGAAAGGGAGGTCCGGCTGCTCACCTCTCAGAAGTCAGTGAAGAGGCCAGATGGGTGGAAAGGAAAGTTTGCTTTATTTTGGATGCTCACAGCCAGGGTGGGAGGTGGGGGGGCCTGTCCGAAGGCCGACTGTCTTCCCCCACCCCACCTGCAGGCAAGAGCTTTTATAGACTGAGGGAGGGGGTTATATACAAAAACAGCACAGTCAGCTCTGACAGTCATCTTGAAACTGGTCATCAGTGAACTGACCAGCACCATCTTGGTTGTTTTAAGCACAGTTAGTCTTCCATTCCTGGAGAAGGCAGTGCACCCCTCTCCAGTGCTCTTGCCTGGAGAATCCCAGGGACGGAGGAGCCTGGTGGGCTGCAGTCCATGGGGTCGCTAAGAGTCGGACAGGACTGAGCGACTTCACTTTCACTTTTCACTTTCATGCTCTGGAGAAGGAAATGGCAACCCACCCCAGTGCTCCTGCCTGGAGAATCTCAGGGATGGGGGAGCCTGGTGGGCTGCCGTCTATGGGGTCACACAGAGTCGGACACGACTGAAGCGACTTAGCAGCAGCAGCAGTTTTCAGTTCCAGGGTCAGTTCCCATTTCCGTGAGGCCAGTTCTCGAAATTATAGCAGCTTATGTCATGGCTAGAGTCTGGTCATCATGAAGTTAACTTCTTCCCCCAAGTGGAGGCTTCAACATCTCTAAGGCAGCTCACAGGCTATGACTCAGAATATTATCTTTAGCCCTTGAGAAGGAACTAAAGGTCCTTGACCATGCTTAATGACTACTTTATTATTTGGTCTCCTTTGACTCTGTTCCCTTCTTTCTTCATTTTCTCACTGCTCTGATTAAACTCATTCTTAGCTGAAGACAAAAGGCAGGCTAAGGACATGGTAGGGCCAGGGCCATAGGGTCCTGCTCCATTTCAAGGTCAAATACCTGGGGGTGCCTTTTGTCATAATCCACATCTATTCTGACAGCAGATCCTAGCTTCTCTACCTTCAGGTTCCATTTCGAATCTGACGGCTTTTAAGCACTTGCACTGGTACTGCCCTGCTTCAGGCCAACACGGTCTCTCTCAGCATTGTTGGGATTTGAGCAGCAACATGGCAGCAGAGATGCTTAGAATCTCAACCTGGAAGGAGACCTTCATGATCACGCTGTTGTCCCCCTGCTTTCAGAGTGTTCCGAGAATGCCCGTGGGTCTCCTGTGGGAACCCGTGGGAGGGATCTGGGTGACTCTTCTCCCCATTCACAGCCTCAGCCAGGAGCAGCTTGGCTTTCATTCGTGTTACATGTGTGGTTTCTACATATGTAGAATAATTGGAAAAACCAGTTCCACTGGTTTCAAAAATTTGAAAATTGCAAATGAAATTGAACCGAGCACCCACGAAGCACCCCATTCCGACCCTGAATATTACTATCAGAGATTCATTCTCCCGTACGCTCGAGACCTCTCTCCTGGCGGGTTCTCCTTTGGTTGGAGTTTAGGCCAAACTGGTCCCACTCTGTTCTCTTTTCTCACTTGGCTGCTGACTGATTCCAGAATCTTCTTCCTCTAATGCAGCCATTACAGCAGGCCTAGGTGAGCCCATGAGGCTGTGCAGGCCAGTGCAGTGGACTCAACTTCTGTATTCAGCTAAGGAGCCGGCTTTGTTCTAAGTGGCTGCAGAGTGATGACAGTTCTGCCTGATTTCCTTCCAGACCCCCTGGGGGGCAGGGTCAGAGGTGGCCTGGAGGCAGGGATTCCTTTTAAGTCAGCTCTCAATTTTGTCTTGAATCCACCCTTCACCTGTACAGGGGGCCCAAGAGGAGAAAACAGACTTGAGAGCCTGTGGGCTGGAGGGAGGAGACAGGACTCCTCTCCTTTCACGAATTTTCACCTGGTGAGAGGTGCTGTGAGGAGAGGCCGGGCTCCTGGGGGCGGCTTGGGGGCTGGGACATCACTTTTCAGCAGGCGCTGGTCAAATCCAGAAAGTCAGGTCGTGCTGGCAGCTGAAGGGGAGGGCAGTGCCCAAAAGCTAGAGGGGCTGAGGTCTCAGTGGAATGAGTTTAGGCGACATAGAGCGGAGGCCTCGTGGGGAATCCAGGCTCGGGTGGAAGCCCTGGCCGCTCCCTGGTCAGTCACTGCATGTTCAGGACACGTCATCTCATTTGAGCCGCACAGCGGCCTACTGAGGCGTCAGCTGTAACGGGAGAAACTGATGCCACGCTCCGCAGCATCAGAGTCAGGGCTGCATTCAGGCTGATGAGGCTCCTCAGCGGGGCCTCCTCTGGTGGCCCTGCCTCCTGGCATGCTAAGCCGAGGTCGGAGGGGCGGGTCCTAGAGCACACAGCTGCGCAGCAGCCCACCAAGAAGTCAGACCTTGTGACCACAGTACGGTCTTGTCAGCGGCAGCGTTTTTAAGCTCACGACATAACTAAGGTGAGGTTTGATGTTTTAGTAAAGAGCCTTCTCCCTCCAACTAATAAAAATAAATGAAAAAAAAAAAAAAGAGCCTTCTCGTCCATTATCTTCCCTGGTCCTCACAGAGACCACCTGCGTTTTCTGGGTGAGAAAGTGGCCCTGGGAACGGGGGAAGGGGTCCGACTGAGAACGCCTTGCACAGCAGGGACCGTGCTGGAGCTGGAAGCCTTAGCCCAGGCTCCCTGTTTCATAGGAGTCCTCGTCACTTCTTAGTAAGGAAAGCTGATCAGGATCGGGATAATCTGGGTCAGGGAGGAGGCTGGACCGAGGTGGTGGAGTCTGACACAGTTCTTGTGTCCCGAGCCCTTGCTGAAGTTTGCCGTCCAGTTCCTTCGGCCCGGAAGGCTCGGCCAGCCGATGCGGACACTGGCACGTCCTTTCCCTTCCCTGTTGACTGATATGACCGCTGTGGAAGGTTGCCCACAGTTACATCTTTACTGTGTTCATCATTTTCAGAAAGAAGTTTTCCCGTTTCCAGAAGTTAGCCAAGATGAACTTAAGGAAATTAATCAGTTTGTGGGACCTGTAGAAAAATTCTTCACCGAAGAAGGTATGTAGGGTTCTCTTTAGCATTACAGCTTTCCATTTGCAGGGTGACGCTTCGATATCTATTTTTGTAAACACGTTTTTGTTCGTGTCTTCTTGGCTGTGCCAGCTCTTTGTTGCCGCACGCAGGCTTTTCTCCAGTCCAGGAGACCTGGGACTCCTCCCTGATCACAGCGTGCAGGCTTCTCACTGCGGCAGCTTCTCTGCGTTTTGGAGCACAGGCCAGGGATCAGACTATGCATTGCAGGGCAGATTCTTACCCAGCGGAGCACCAGGGAAGCCCTGGAAATGCTTTTGATATTTAGTAGTAGAAGCAGTGTTCATTAATCAGAAAAACAGTGCTGTTGGCATATTTTGCTTAAAAGATCATTCCAACTGCTCTTTAATCATAAGCTATCTAGTTCATTGCTTCTGAATGTATCTTTACATTTAACATTTCCACACTGTTGCCGACTGACTGTAAAATAGAATAAAAATGAGCAATTAGAAAAATGAAATAAAAAGCAGAGCAAAACATGTACAATCCCAGCCCGTCAGTCACACGCTTGGCTGTGTGCCAGTGGCAGATTGCCATCAGTGTTTCCGAAGGCTCACTGGCGATTTCTGTAACTTCGCTTGTGAGGCAGCAGGGAGGGTTGGGGGCCAGACCTCAGATTGGAGGCGCCCGTGTGGACCGCAGGGTCCCTACCTCAGGGCTCTGAGCCCTTAGCGGGGGCAGTGTCCTTTACCTGTAGGAACCCGGGAGGGCTTGAGTGAGGACAGACTGACAGCAATATAATACACTTTTAAAGAGCCTTTTCCCTCATAACTTGTTACAAAACACTGAGTGTAGTCCCCGGGGCTATATGGTAGGTAGGCCGGTGGTTATTTTGTATATAGTAGGTATATGTTAATCTCAGCCTCCTAATTTGTCTCTCCTCCCTCCCCTCTGGTAACCATAGGATTGTTTTCTAGGTGTGCGAGTCAGCCTGCTTTGTCAGTGAAGTCTCTCTGTCTTTAACGGAAATGTAGCTGATTCACAGCGTTGTGCCAGTCTGCCATACAGTGGAGTGACTCAGTTACACACACACAGACATTCTTTTTAAATAGTTTTTTCGTTATGATTTACCACAGGATATCGCTGTCTCCCTGTGTTATACATGAGGACCTTGTGGTTTATCCATCCTATATTTTCAGCTTCTGTCTGCTAACCCCAGCCTCCCACCCTCTCCCTCCCCCAACCCCTCTGCCTCGGCAACCGTGCCTCTGTTCTCTGTGTCCATGATTCTGTTTCCCTTTCATAGAGAGGTTCATTTGTGTCCTATTTTAGAGTCTACCTATACGTGATATCATGGTGTTTGTCTTTCACTTTCTGGTCGACTTAGTATGATAATCTGCAGTTGCATCCATGTTGTTGTAAACGGCATTATTTCATTTTCGTGGCTGACTAGTATTCCATTGTGTGTATGTGACCGCGTCTTTTCTTTCCGTTCGTCTGTGGGCGGCCATTTAGGCTGTTTCCACATCCTGGCTGTTGTGAGCAGTGCTGCTGCGGACATAGTGGCGTGTATATCTTTTTGAATTATAGTTCTGTTGAGGTATATTCCCAAGTGTGCGATTGCTAGCTCAGATGGTAGTTCTATTTTTAGTTTTCTGAGGACCCTCCCTACCATTTCCTGTAGTGGCTGCACCAATTTGCATTCCCACCAACAGTGTAGGAGTCCCCTTCCCCCACACCCTCTCAGGATTTATTGTTAGTAGACTATTTGATGAGGCCGTTCTGCGCAGTGGGCTTCCCTGATGGCTCAGCGAGTAAAGAGTCTGCCTTCAGTGCAGGAGACACAGGTTCAATCCCTGGGTAGGAAAGATCCCCTGGAGGAAGAAATGGCAACCCAGTCCAGTGTTCTTGCTCGGAAAACCCCATGGACAGAGGAGCCTGGTGAGCTGCAGTCCAAAGAGTTGCAAAGACTCAGACATGATTGAGCACAAGCACGCACACACACGTTCTGACCAGTGAGATGGTACCTCGTTGTACTTTTGATTTGCATTTCTCTAGTAATTAGTGATTGTTGAGCATCTTCTCATCTGCCTCTTGGCCATCTGTATGTACTCCCAGAAGAAATGTCTATTAAGGTCTTCTGCCCACTTTTCTTTTTTTGGTAGTAGTAATAGAGACACTGTTTATTGGGATAAGACAAGATAATTTCCAAGCTATGCATGAGAAATGTGGTGGTGGTTTAGTCGCTAAGTCGTGTCCGACTCTTGCAACACTATGGACTGTAGCCTGCCAGGCTCTTCTGTCCGTGGGATTCTCCAGGCAAGAATACCGGAGTGGTTTGCCATTTCCTTCTCCAGGGGATCTTCCTAACCCAGGAATCAAACCTGGGTCTTCTGCATTCTGTTTACCGACTGAGCTACGAGAGAAGCCCAAAAGAAATGTAGCAACAGAGGAAACTATGGTGGTGGTTTAAAACAGAATGATGCAGCCTGAAAGTGCAAGTCACTCAGCCATGTCTGACTCTTTGCAACCCCGTGGACTACACAGTCCATGGAATTCTCCAGGCCAGAATACTGGAGTGGGTAGCCTCTCCCTTCTCCAGGGGATCTTCCCGACCCAGGGATCAAACCCAGGTCTCCCACATTGCAGGAAAATTCTTTACTAGCTGAGCCACAGGGGAAGCCCAAGAATGCTGAAATGGGTAGTGTATCCCTTCTCCAGAGGATCTTCCTGACCCAGGAATGGAGCCGGGGTCTCCTGCATTGCAGGCGGATTCTTCACCAACTGAGCTCTCAGGGAAGCCCTAAGAAATGTCTCACTGGCCAAATTTACAACCCTCCATATTTTCTCTCTTCTGTTTCACATGCTTTCTAATACCCAAGATACATATTCTGTTACTACAGTCTAAGTTTTCATAACACTTCTAAGGTAAAAGATCAAGTGGTTTGGGCTTCCCGCATGTGTTGTTAAGGAGTATAACCCTTCACAGTGCTGGGTCGGTTTCTGCTGTAAGCGCGCGGACCAGCCCCAGGTGTACTGTGTCCCCTCCCTCGTGGACCTCGCTGCCCGCCCCGGGTCGTCACAGAGCCCGAGCTGAGCTGGCCGTTTTCCGGGAGGCACTGTGTGCACGTCCGTCCTAACCTCCCAGTGTGTGTTGCTCTCCTGTCCCCTCTTTGTCCACGCGTCCATTCTCCACGTCTTTGTCTCTGTCTCTGCCCTGCAAATACCATTTTTCTAGACTCTGTATATTAATCTATGCATTAATACATGATGCTTATTTTTCTCTTTCTGACTTCCTTCACGCTGTATCACAGCCTCTGGATCCCTCCACATCACTGCACATGACCCAATCTCATTGCTTTTCGTGGCTGAGGAACATTCCATTGTGTATATGTACCACATCTTCTTTCTCCGTTGCTCCGCTGATGGACATCCAGGTGGCTTCCGTGTCCTGGCTGTCGTAAATAGTGCCGCAGGAAGCACTGGGGTACCGGTGTCTTTCTGAGCTAAGACTTCCTCAGGGTATGTGGGTCATACGGTGTCACTGTGTAGTTTTCTAAGGGCCCGCCATGCCGTTCTCCAGAGTGGCTGTGTCTGTCTGCATTCCTGCCGACAGTGTAAGAGGGTTCCTTTTCCTCCACATCCTCTCCAGCTTTTTTTTTTTGTGGAGTTTTTGATGATGGCCGTTCTGACTGATGTGGAGTGGTACCTCATTGTAGTCTTGCATCTCTCTAGATTTCTGTGGATCTGCATCTCTCTAATAATTACTGATGCTGAGCATCTTTTCATGGGTTTCTTGGCTCTCTGTATGTCTTCTTTAGAGAAGTGTCTGCTTAGGTTTCCACTCATTGTTTTATTGGGCCGTTTGATTTTTTGATACTGAGCTATGTGAACTGCTTGTGTATTTTGGAGATTAATCCGTCAGTTGCTTTATTTGCACATATTTTCTTCCATTCTAAGGGTTGTCTTTTTGTCTTCTTTATGATTTCCTTTGCTCTGCAGACACTTTCAAGTTTAATTTGATCCCATTTCTTTATTTTTGTTTTTATCACTCTAGGGAGTAGGTCAGAAAAAATCTTGGCTGTGATTTATATCAAAGAGTGTTTTTCCTGTGTTTTCCTAAAAGAGTTTTGTAGTATCCAGTCTTACATTTATGTTTTTAATCCATTTGAGTTTATTTTTGTGTATGGTATTAGGAAGTGTCCTGGTTTCATTCTTTTACATGTAGCTGTCCAGTTTTCCCAGTACCACTTATTGAAGAGGCTGTCTTTTCTCCATGGTATATATTCTTGCCTCCTTTGTCATAAATTAGGTGACCATAAGTGTGTGAGTTTTTCTCTGGACTTTCTATCCTATTCCATTAGTATATATTTTTGTTTTTGTGCCAGTACCATATTGTTTTGATTACTGTAACTTTGTAGTATAATCTGAAGTCTTAAAAAAAAAAAAATCTGAAGTCTAGAAGCTTGATTCCTCCACCTCCATTTTTCTTTCTTAAGAGTCCTCTAGCCATTCGGGGTCTTTTGCATTTCCTTACAAATTGCAAAATTTATTGTTCTAAATCTGTGAGAAATGCCATTGGTAGTTTGATAGAGATTGCATCGAATTTGTAGATTGCTTTGGGTAGTATACTCATTTTTGTAATACTGATTCTTCCAGTTCCACAACATGGTGTATCTCTCCATCTGTTTGTGTCATCCTTGATTTCTTTCCTGAGTGTCTTATAGTTTTCCGAGTATAGGTGTTTCGTCTTTTTAGGTAGGTTTTTGTGTCTATATTCGTCAAAGATACTGGTCTGTAATTTTCTTTTCTTGGCAGTGTTTTGTTATCTGGGTGATGGGGGCTTCATAGAATGTCTTTGGAGTGTTCCCTCTTCCATCTTTAGAAGAGAGGGAAGAATTGGTATAAGTTCTTCTTTGCATGTTTGGCAGCAGAATTTACCTGTGAAGCCATCTGGTCCTGGACCTTTGTTTGTAGGAAGTTTTTGTTTGTTTTTATAGATTTTATTTCAGTTCTGATCATTGATCTGTTCATATTGTCTATTTCTTGATTTGGTTTTGGTGATCTATTTTTTTATTTAGTTTTGATGTTTCTAGAAAATTGTCCATTCAAATTTGTGGGCATGTAATTGTCCATAGCATTCTCTTAGTTTTTTTTCCCTCTTATTTCTGCAGTGTCAGTTGAAATTTCTCATTTTTCATTTCTTATTGTGTTTATTTGGATTTTTTCTCTTTTCTTCTTGATGAGCCTGACCAGAGGTTTTTCTATTTTATATATCCTTTCAGAGAACCAGCTCTTGGTTTTATTGACTTTTTCCCTATTGTTTCTTTAGATTCTGCTTTATTTCCTCCCTGGTCTTTATTATTTTCTATCTTCTGCTGATTTTAGGTTTTTTTGGTTCCTCTTTTTCTAATTCTTTTAGGTTAGATTGTTTACCTGAGACTTTTCTTGTTTTGAGAGCAAGGCCTGAATTGCTGTGAACTTTGCTCTAAGCACTGTTTTTGCTATGTCCCATAGATTTTATATGGTTTTATTTCCCTTGTCGTTTGTCTCAGCTATTTTGTAATTTCCTTTATGATTTCCTCTTTGACCTGTTTGTTTTCCAGTAGCGTGTTGTTTAGTCTCCATGTAATTGTTTTTTCTTCATTTCTTTTCCTTTGGTTGATTTCTAGTTTCATGTTGTTGTGGTCAGAAAAGAGGCTTGAAATAATTTCTATACTTTTGAACTTGAGGTTGTCGAATTTGTGGGCACATAATTGTCCATAGCATTAGTTTTGTGCCCTAGGATGTGACCAGTTCTAGAGAATGTTCCATGTGTACTTGAATTCTGTGTTTTTGGATGTAGTGCCATGAAAATGTCGGTTAAGTTTAATTCCTCTGTTGTGTCATTTAGGACCTCTGTTGCCTTACCGATTCTCTGCCCTTGATGTGAGTGAGGTATTAGAATCTCCTACTATTACTGTATTCCTCTGCATCTGCTAGTGTTTGTTTTAGATGTTTGGGTGTTCCAATGTGTGTGCTCAGTTGCTTCACTGGTGTCCGACTGCGACCCCATGGACTGTAGCTTTCCAGGCTCCTCTGTCCTTGGGGTTCTCTAGGCAACAGTGGAGTGGGTTGCCATTTCCTTCTCCAGGGGATCTTCCTGACCCGGGGTTGAACCCGCGTCTCTTCCATCTCCGGCCTTGGCAGGTGGCTTCTTTACCACCACGCCAGCTGGGAAGCCTGCCCTGCTAGCCCGTGCATACGTGTTGGTGAGTGTGTTGATTTTTTATCGTTATCTGGTGTCCTTTAACTTTCTTTGTCCTCTGTTTCACAGTCCATTTTGTCTGAGTACTGCAGCTCCCTTTTTGGTCATTTCCATTCACATGAAATACCTTTGTCATCCCTCATTTTCTTTTCTTTCTTCGGGTTGTCGTTTTTTATTGGGTTTCCTCAGCAGAGACTGGCCGGACGTCTTACAGGGGAAGCCTCGGTTGCCCCCAGCCTCCTCGAGCCGTGACCAGCCACCGCCAGCCCCGTTCAGGAAGTGTCCGCTCTTGGGACTGTTTCTTGCAGCACCTCAGTTTCCAGGGCAGTGACTTCTCACTGAGGCCTTTAGTGGTCCTTTCTCACACCCGTCCTGGCCACACCTGCCCCGCTGCTTTTTGGGCGCTGAGTACGGGTGGAGAGAGTCCAGCTTGCTCTGGCTGATGACAGAGAGATCGACGTTACTTCCAGAACCCAAGTCACTGAGGGTGCCAGCTGCTCTGGCTCACTCACCAGCTTCTTGGCTTCCTCCTCCTCCACATCTGTCCTAAATTTACCTTCAAACATGGCCATGGTGCTCAAGGAGCCGGAACCCACGGTGACATAAGGCAACTCAACGGCTGACTGTGAGAACACAGGCTGCAGAGGTGAGGTCCCGTAACATCTCCCCCCAACGCTAGGGCCGCCAGTGTAACCTTGCTGCCCGGAAAGCATCTGTCTGCGGCCACCTCTGATTGGCCGCCACGCAGCCCGTGCAAGGGGAGTGGAGCTCCAGGATGGAGGAGGTGAGCTCGGTCGTCTTGTCCGTGCCCACAGCTGTCCTGGACCACGGCAGTAACTGTTAGGAGATGTGAAGTGTATTTTTGACAGTTCTTGTCAACAACAACCGTCCCTTTAATCGCCTTGTATCTCCTCCAGAAACTATGCCATCCTCATAGACCACCCCTGCAGTGGTTGTCCCGGTTTTCCGGGCTGTTGGAAGCTTGTCCTTTATCTTTGCAAAATTGACTTCGAAGATGGCCTTTCTGAGGCAGTTTCTCTGTGACAGGAGAAGCCCCCAGGTGGCTCGTGCCCTCCGCCCTCTCCCTTTCAGTCTGGGTGTGTCCTTTGCCCTAAGGTGGGCCTCTTGTTGGCAGCGTATTGCAGGCTTTTGTTTTTTTATGCAATCTGCCACTCTGTATCTTGTGAATGAAGCATCCAGACCGTTAACATTTAAGGTAATTATTGATACATATGCATTGCCATTTCAAATCTTGTTTTGCAGCTGATTCTTCATTCCTTTTTCTCCTGGTGTGATGATTTCCTTTTATATCATGCTTGTGTTGTCTTCTTGCGGTTTTTGTGATTCTGTCCTACGTTTTTGCTTTGTGGTTGCTGTTTGTCTACTATGTTAACCCCTTCCTTTATCTGCTTGCTTTAGACTGATAGCCATATAAATTCAAACACATTCTTTAAAAAAAGGGCATTTTCTTACTTTCATTCCTCACATTTTAAGATTTGGATGTCCGTTTTTACATCTTCAAGTTTTTCCTTTTGCTGTTCCTTGTGTTTATCATTGCTTTCACAAATAGGTTTTTTTTCTATATACGTGTATATATAATCCATATACTGGCTAATTTAAATGGTTTATTTTCCTTTTGTGATTTCCTCCTTCCTATTTCTTCCTGCTGCTTTTCTATTTAGAGAAGACCTTTTAATACTTCTTTTAGAATGGTTTAGTATTGCTGTATTCTTTTGGTTTCTGCTTGTCTAAGTAATTCTTTATTTCTCCTATTCCAAATGATAATCTTGCTGGATAGATTATTCTGCATTGCAGGTTTTTCTCTTTCAAGGCTTTGAGTCTGTTTTGCCACTCCCTTCTTGCCTGCAGTGGTTCTGTGGAGAAATCAGATAGCCCCATGGGGGTTCCCTTGTAAAGAACTGTTTTTCTACCTTTAGAATCCTCCCCTTACCTTTCACTTCGGTCACTTTTATTATGTCTTGGGGTAGGTTTGTTTGGGTTTATCTTCCTATGCCTGGATACCTGTTTCCTTCTTTAGCTTTTGGAAATTTTCAGCCGTAAATTCTTCAGATACATTTCAATCATCTTTTCTCTCTCTTCTCCTTTTGGAGTCCCTATTATGCATAGATTGGCCCACTTTTTATTATCCAATAGGTCTCTGACATTGCTTTTTTTTTTCCCATTTGACTTGCTGTCTGCTGTTTGTGATGCGTTACTCATTCTGCTGTTTATTGCCTTGAGCGCAGTTTCTGTCTCAGTAAATGAATTTTCTAATTTTTCTTGGCTTCCTTCTTATGGATCCTAGTTCCTTTCTACACTAATCTGCTTATCTGATGATAGCCTTTTGTAATTCCTTCATCAGTTTTGTAATTGCTTCATCAGTTTCCTTATCTCCTTTTTTGAAATCAGTGTCTGTTAGACTGAAGAGGTCTGTTTTATAGTTCTTGCAGGGGGATTCTCTTGGTCTTCTACTTGAGAGTGGTTCCTTTCCTTCTTCGTTTTGCTCATATTTCTCCTAGTCTGTGAGTTTGGCAGAACAGTTAACCTACTGGAGTCTTGGAGGGAGTGTCCCTGGGTAGCATGTGTGGGTTTAATGTCTTTTGCTGTGAGGTCTGTTTTTGGTTTGGATGCTGGCCGCCTTTGGCTTAGCGTGTGCTGGCTGTTAGCTCGTGGACGGGGTGTGCAGGTTCCCAGGGCCATGGGGCCCTCCCCCGCTGTGGCGGTGGGTTGCGCCCCCTCCCCGTGCAGTCCTGGGGAGCGGGGGCGGGGGTTGGCACTGGGCTGTGAGGGTCTCGGAAGCAGCAGCAGGCCACGCCCTTCCCTGGGGACGCTGCCCAGGACTCTGGGCAGTGGCAGGCCGTGCGGGCTCCCAGGGTGGGGTGGTGACCTGCACCCGCTCCCAGGACCCTCAGCGGCGGTGGCCTCTGGAATCTATGATGGCAGCCTGCGCCTGCCGGTGGAGTGCAGGTGGGTGACGCCCTGCCTCTGGAGACTGCAGACGGCCGTGACAGCCCGCCCCCCATCGGTGCCTCGCCTCTCTGGCGGGCCCAGGCTTCCTCCCAGGCCCCCTCGGATGTGGCAAAGCACACCGTGGCACCTCAGGCTGGCTTCCCACAGCAACCCCAGTCCTGTCCCCAGGTCTGACCTCCCGAGCCTCAGTGCCAGCCCCAACCACCCCAGCTGTGCTCTTTGAGACACTGTTAAGAAAATGAGAAGTCAAACCACAGACCAGAAGCAGAATTTTGTAAAACATATACCAGTTAAAAGTCTTAACTCTAGTACATAAAGAAACTTCCTAAAGCTCAGTAAGAAAACCCAATTCCCCAAAAATGCATCAAACAGTTGAAAGACACTTCACCAACAAGACGTACAGTTGGCAAAATAAGCACGTGAGAAAGTGCCCAACACCTCCTCAGTCACCGAGGAGAGGAAAGTGTAGCCACAGTGAGACGTGACGATACACTCACTGTTGTGCCTGGAATTGGAGAGGCTGCCCATACCCACTGCTGGCGGAAACGTGGGGCGACTGGGACTCCAAGGCACCAGTGGGCGTGTGAGGTGGCGACCACTTTGGAAAACAGCCTGGCTCTTCCTTAGAGTTTGGCAGGAATCTGCCATATGATTCAGGCACTGCCCTCCTAGATACTTCCCCAAGAGAAATGTAAACTCATTCCTGCAATAGACTTACAGAAAAATGTTCACAGCATCCTTTTTTGACAGCTAAGCTCTCAATACCTTGTTCAGGTGCTCAGTCATGTCTGATTCTCTGCAACCCCATGGACTGAAGAACGCCAGGCTCCTCTGTCCTCCACTATCTCCCAAAGTTGGCTTAAATTCACGTCCATTGAGTTGATGATGCCATCCAACCATCTCATCCTCTGTCACCCCCTTCTCCTCCTACCCTCAATCTTTGCCAACATCAAGGTCTTTTCCAGTGAGTTGTCTCTTGGCATCAGGTTTTGGAGCTTGGTATCAAAGTATTGGAGCGTCAGTTTCACCATCAGTCCTTCCAGTGAATATTCAGGGTTGATGTCCTTTAGGATTGACTGGTTTGATCTCCTTACAGTCTAAGGGACTCTCAAGAGTCTTTTCCAGCACCACAATTTGTAAGTATCAGTTCTTTGGCACTCAGCTTTCTTTATGGTCCAGTTCTCACATCTGTACATGACTACTGGAAAAACCATAGCTTTGACTATATGGACCTTTGTTGACAAAGTAATGTCTCTGCTTTTTAATACGCTTTCTAGGTTTGTCATAGCTTTCTTTCCAAGAGGGACCATTTTTTAATTTTGTGGCTGTGGTCACCATCCACAGTGGTATTGGAGCCCAAGAAAATAAAATCTGTCACTGTTTCCACTTTTTCCCCTTTTATTAATGTTTGCCATGAAGTGATGGGACCGGATGCCCTCATCTTAGTTTTCTGAATGTTGAATTTTAAACCAGCTTTTTCGTGTTCCTCTTTCACCCTCATTAAGAGGCTCTTTGGTTCTTCTTCATTTTCTGCCATTTGAGTGGTATCATCTGCATATCAGAGGTTGTTGGTATCTCTCCCAGCAATCTCGATTCCAGCTTGTGATTCGTTCAGCCTGGCATTTTGTATGATGTACTCCGCATGAAAGTTAAATAAGCAGACTTGTACTCCTTCCCAAATTTTGAACTGGTCCATTGTTCCATGTCTGATTCTATTAATAACTGTTGCTTCTTCTTGTTGTTTAGTTGTTAAGTCGTGGCCGACACTTTGTGATCCCTTGAACTACAGCAGGCCAGGCTTCCTTGTCCTTCACTGTCTCCTAGAGTTTGCTCAAATTCAGTTGGTGGGTGATGCTATCCAACTATCTCATCCTGTCACCCCATTCTCCTCTTGCTCTGAATCTTTCCCAGCTTCAGCATCTTTTCCAGTGAGTTGGATCTTTGCATCAAGTGGCCAAAGTATTTGAGCTTCAGCATCAGTCCTTCCAATGAGTATTCAGAATTGACTTCCTTTAGGATTGACTGGTTGGATCTCCGTGCAGTCCAAGGGACTCTCAAGAGTCTTCTCCTGCACCACAATATGAAAGCATCAATTCTGCTTCTTGACCTGTATACAGGTTTCTCAGGAGACAGGGAAGGTGGTTTGGTATTCTCATCTCTTCAGGAATTTTCCACAGTGTTGTAATCCACAGAGTCAAAGGCTTTAGCATAGTCAATGAAGCAGAAAGAGATGTTTTTCTGAAATTCCTTTTCTTTTTCTGTGATCCAATGAATGTTGGCAGTTTGATCTCATTATAGAGGATTGGAATGCAAAAGTCTGGATACCTACCAAATGTCAATTAATAGGTGCATGGATAAACAAATTTTGGTATATGCGTATGAGGAAGTACTCCTCAGCATTAAAAAGACATAAACAATTGATACATGCAACACGGGACTTCTCTGATGGTCAGGTGGTTAAGAATCCACCTTCCAATGCGGGGGACGTGAACTCAGTTTCCAGTTGGGGAGCTAGGGTCCCACTGGCCATGGGTCCGCTAAGCCCATGCGCCACAGCTGCTGAGCCTGAGTATTCCAGACCCAAATGCCGCAACTAAGACCCAACACAGCCCCAAAATAAATTTCTTTTATTTAAAAAGCTGGTTAAGGTAGTAAATTATATGTATATTTTGCCACGGTATGAAAAGGTGGGAAAAATCAATGAACCGTTTTCCGTGTGGGTCTGTTTTTCAGTCCTCTCTTCATGCACATGTTAAGTTGTCGTTTGCACGGAGCTTGTCTCAGGCTTGAAGCCTGGCAGTGTTTGTCCCCCAGCTTGTTCTCTTCTGAGGTCGTTTGGCTCCTCTGGGTCCTTCACGTCGGCTCCTGAATTTTAGAATCAGATTTTTGATTTAAACAAGAGGCTTGTGTATGATTGGGGTTACAGTAAACCCGTAAGTCAGTTTCAGGGAGAATTCAGATTTGTAACAGTACTGGATTTTCAGATCCCCGATTGTGGACTATCTCCCCATTCATTTGATTCTTAATTCTCTCACCAACGTTTTGTGTTGTCACGGTCAGTGCATAGAGTGTGGACAAATTTTACAAAAAGCTTCTGATGGTTTCTCAACTTACACTTGTTATTTTTTGATGGTTTGTAAAAATATATCCATAAGTATTTAAAATTCTTTGGTATTATCGCAAGTGGTATTTTTAGAAATTTTGACTCCTGATTATTTGTTGTTTGTATGTAGAAATACAGTTGATTTTTTTACATATTATTTTTACAGTGGTATGAAAGTTAACATTTTTCTGTATATACTTCCTATTTCTGGGATTTTTCTTCATAATCTATATTTTGTTTACTTCATATGTAAAAGAAATTCACATTTGTGAAAGGAGATATAGCAACTATAAACAAGATGAAAATAAAATATATCCCATTGGGTCTTAGTTCTTGCCTTTGAGCATCGGTTTTAGCTGGACTTCAGCAGATGCTGGTGCTTTGTGAAGGTTTCTGATTTCAGCCTCAGGGTTATCCCCTGAAATCTAGTGTGTCTGCAGTGTGGCCAGTGTCATGGTGACACTGGTTGCTTTAAGGCGACGTACCCTTCCCCCAGTGCTCACCTTGACGGGATGCGCTGTGCGCGGCTGTCCTTTATCCTGGCCAGGGGCTGGGCGGCAGCCTGACTGCGGGTCGTGCCCGTCGTGCGTTTGCTGACTGCGTGTGTCCTGTGTGCTTCTGTCACATGGCAGATCATGACACGACGGCTCCGCCCCAGGACTCGCTCACACCTTCCTCTGACATCCGTATTGCCCTCTTGCCCACTCCTCCCCCAGCTTCTGGGACCACCAGTCTCTTCTCCCTTTGTATATCTTCTTATTTAAAAAGCACTGTATCACTGGGACCGTAATGGACCTACCGCAACAAGCAGTGTGTGTGAACTTTGTGCGGATTGGCCTTTTCACCCTGTGTGACTCTTCTGTCTGTTGCTGTGTGTCAGTGGGTTGTGCTTTTTTACTGCTCAGCAGTTTTCCACGCCGGAGAAGGCAATGGCAGCCCGCTCCAGCACTCTTGCCTGGAGAATCCCATGGACAGAGGAACCTGGTGGGCTGCAGTCCACGGGGTCGCTAAGAGTCGGACACGACTGAGCGACTTCACTTTCACTTTTCACTTTCATGCGTTGGAAAAGAAATGGCAACCCATTCAGTATTCTTGCCTGGAGAATCCCAGGGATGGGGGAGCCTGGTGGGCTGCCGTCTCTGGGGTCGCACAGAGTCAGACACAACTGAAGCAATTTAGCAGCAGCAGCAGTTTTCCATGTGCCTTTTACCACAGTTTGTTGACTGTTTTGAAGCTTCAGAACACCTTGGTTTTTTCCAGTTTGGGGGCTCTTATGAGTAAACCTTCTGTGTACATTTGTGTTCAAGCTTTGTGTGAACATGTGTTCATCTCTTCGGGATAAATGGCCAGGAGTGAGGTTGCTGGGTCTTGAGGTAGTGTGTGTGTTTAACTGTTTTCAGAGTGCTGGCTGTACTATTTTATGTTCCCAGAGGCAATGTATTCTAGATTCTGTGCCTTTTTGCCAGGATTTGGTGTTGTCACTGGTTTTCTTTATTAAAAGAAAAAGTTTTTAAAACTGTAGCCATTCTGATAGACGTGGAGTGCTATCTTGTAGTTTTAATTTGCCTTTGCCTGATGTAGAAGATTTTCACGTGCTCAGCCCCCTTGACGCACCTCTCAGCGAGTCCAGTTGGTTTGTGCTGATCTCTGCCCTGCAGCCTTGCTAAGCTCGTTGAGTAGCTCACAGTGCTTTGCTGGCTGGTCCTGGAGCGTTTAGTACCTGGACAGTCTCGTTGTTGGTGATGAGGCCAGTTTCATGTCTTCCTTTCCAATCCGGTTTTCCTTCTTTTCTTTGCTTGATCATGTCGAATAGGAGTGGTCAGAGCAAACTTCCCTGCCTTGTGCCTGATTTTAACGAGAAAGCCTTCAGTCTTTTACCTTAGGTATGATTTTAGCTGTATGTTTTTTGTAGGTGCCCTGAACCAGGTTAAGGAAGTTTTCTTCTGGTTTGTGGAAGGTTTTCAATGTAAATTGTGTTGAATTTTGTCCAGTGTTTTTTCTGCCTCTTTGAAGATGACTGGGTTTTTTTCTGCTTATTCTTTTGACATGGTGAAATACTCTGCCTGGGTTTTGAACCCTGAAGGACTCCTGCATTGTCAGGATAGTTCTCCTTGGTCCTCATGTAGTATCCTCTTTTGTATCCTTGGGTTCACTCTGGAGAATACTAAGGAGACATGATGGCCAAATATAGTGTGGCTCCTGGACTGGATCCCAGGCCAGAAACAGGGCATCAGTGGAAAAGCCAGTGAGATTCAAATTAATTCTGTAATTTAGTTAGTAATATTGTATGACTGTCAATTTCTTAATTGTGGTGGTTTCCCCATGATTCTGTAAGCTTCTCTTAGGAAAAGCTGGATGAAAAGTATCCGGAAACTCTATACTATTTTTGTGACTTTTCCTTAAAATTACTTCCAAATAAAAATGATAAGGTGATTTCATATGGGCAGCATTTAACAATACCGTTGTCAGTCTTGGCCTTTTTTAATGTATATTTATTGGCGTATACCGTCGTACGTTTCACGTGTACGATGTCACAGCCCTGCTTCTGTGTGTACTGTACCATGTCACACCAGGACTGTAGCCTCACCCTCACCGGACAGGTGACCTGCTTACCCATTTCACCCTCCCCGTCTCTGCCTTTTCACTGCTTTTGGATATATGATTCTTTTAATGTGATTTTATATTTATATAATCCAGTCCATGGCAGTCCATGGAATTCTCCAGGCCAGAACCCTGCAGTGGGTAGTCCTTCCCTTCTCCAGGGGGTGTTCCCAACCCAGGGATCAAACCCAGGTCTCCCGCGTTGCAGGCGGATTCTTTACCAGCTGAGCCACCAGGGAAGTCTGCTACCATTTTATCTTTGTTTTTTTCCCCATGTGTTGTTTCTTTGTCTCTGGATGCTTTTGAGCGGTTTTAGAGAAATTGATGTTAGTATAGTTTTCTTCACATTTTTCTCGGGGTTCTTTGAACTTCCTGGATCTCTGCGTTTATAGTGTTTATCAACTTTGGTACATTTTTGACCATTAGATTTCTTTAAACTTGTTTTATCACCAGCCATAGCACATTCCCCCATTCGTTCCTCCCCCTTGGAGATTATACATAGATAGAGAGCGATCTGCTTGAGGTTGTCCCACAATTCACTGATGCTCAGTTATTTTTTTGTCTTTCATTTTGTATAGTTTTTATTGTTATGTTTTCTGTTCACTAATTTTTTTTTTTCCCCCAGTATTTGATCTACAGTTAATCCAATCCAGAGTTTTTCCTCTTAAGCGGTCTTTCATCTCTGGGCAGTTTGATTTGACTTTTTTTTCCTCCTATATCTCTATTTACTATGCTCATATTTCCTTCTACTTTTTTGAGAATTTAGAATTTAGTTATAACTCTTGTAATACTCTTGTCTGCTGTCATCTTTGTTATTTCTGGGTCACAATCAGTTGACTGATTTTTTATTCTCATCTGCACTCATGTTTCCCTGCTGCTTCATGTGCTTCGTAGTTTTCTGTTGCCTGTCGGTCCTTGTGGATTTCAGTTTGACCCATTCAAGACTTGCTTTTAAGTGTTAGAAGGAGCAGAGCAGCCTGGAGGGCAGTGTCTCTCTGCATTTTTGTTCGCTGTCACGCTCTCTCATTCCCCATTACCCTAATTGCATCCCTCTGTGGCGTTTTAAAAACTTGCTCATTCATTTATCCAGTTCTGGCTGCGCTGGGTCTTCATTGTGATGATGGGGTTCTGATTGCCGTGGCTGCCCTTGTTGTGGAGCATGGACTGTAGGCGCGTGGGCGCAGTTAGTCCGAGGCCTGTGGGATCTTCCCAGACCAGGGACTGAACCTGTGTCCCCTGCATCAGCGGCTGGATTCTTAACCACCGGGCCACCCGGCAAGTCTCCCTTTGTGAAATTGTAATGCCACAACTATGCTGTACATGTTTCTGTACGTATTATAGGTGTTTCTGTCCTTCATACATAAGTTTTTTTTTTTTTTTGCTTCCCTTCCTCCAGAACCAGCTTTCACCCCCAGGGGGTGGCATTGCCCTGTTGAGAATGCACAGGCTCAGGCTGGTTCTCTACTAGTGACACATGGCTCTGCTCCGTGTCCTCGGCACACTGTATGCTAAGGCAGCCTGTTTTTGAACACTTTCTTAAAAGTTGAGCATACTAGCAGAGTGCAGTACATACCTCCAGATGCAGTACATGTCACAGCCCCAAAACCTGAATACAGATGTTCCTTCTGAGGGCCCCCAACTGGAATGACCCAAATGTCCTTCGAGGGGTAAATAGGTAAACAATTTCATACTCACACATTGGCCATTGAACAATTATGCCAAATCAAGAGAGACCAGACCAACAAAATACTGTGTGATCCCATGTATGTAAAACTCGAAAATGCAAACTAATCCATAGACGAAAAGATGAGTGCTTGCCTGGGGATGGAGACAGGGAAGGATTAATCTCAGACGGACACCAGGAAGTCGGGATGGAAAGGTTTTTGTTGAATGTGGGGACAGTTTCATGGGCGAACAGATCTCAGAACTCAAAAAACTATTCTATGTTTGTGCAGTTCATTACATGCCAATTATATACACCAGTAAAGTTGTGAAAGTAAAAAAATGAGGGGTTTGCACTCCATTTGGGGAACCTATATTTCTCATTAGTGACCCATGTGTATAAAAATTTAGAAGCATGGCTATGGTTGTTTTTATGGTTTATAATAGTGATGAAGTTTAATTTGTTGGCAGCTTATGGGAACACTTGAACTTGACTCATACGAAAGTCTGCAATTGCAGACCTAATGCAAAGGTGGTTGAGTTTTCCTTTGCGAACATGTTTTCATAGTTGACAAACTGACTTGTTCTCAGAACCTGTGGACTCTGGGGAAAGAGGGTGGTTCTGAACACTGGGGCTGGGTCCAGAGACTGCCTCGAGTCTGGTGTGTTGCCAAACGTTTCAGGATAGTAATGGCAGTTACGTGTTTGTTCTCTTACTTTCTAGAAGGTACAGGTAGTAAATAAAAAATTCAAGTTTAGTAAATGCCTCTAGGAAAGTTTAGGTCTCATGAATGTTTAGTTGTAGCAGTTTTATGCAATGAATACATCCAGATCAAGAAATAGAATGTTACCTGTATTGGTAATTTGTTTTTAATGTTGGAAGGCATTTTTAAAGTTAACTTAATGTATCATGGCATCCAGTCCCATCACTTTATGGCAAATAGATGGGGAAACAGTGGAAACAGTGAGAGACTTCATTTTCTTGGGCTCCAAAATCTCCTCAGATGGTGACCGAAGCCATGAAATTAAAAGACACTTGCTCCTTGGAAGAAAAGCTATGACCACCCTAGGCAGCATATTAAAAAGCAGAGATATTACCTTGCCAAAAGGTCCATCTAGTCAAGGCTATGGTTTTTCCAGTAGTCATGTATGGGTGTGAGAGTTGGACTAGCATGAAAACTGAGCGCCGAAGAATTGATGCTTTTGAACTGTGGAGTTGGAGAAGACTCTTGAGAGTCCCTTGGACTGCAAGGAGATCCAATCAGTCCGTCCTAAAGGAAATCAGTCCTGAATATTCATTGGAAGGACTGATGTTGAAGCTGAAACTCCAATGCTTTGGCCACCTGATGCGAAGAACTGACTCACTGGAAAAGACCCCGATGCTGGGAAAGATTAAAGGCAGGAGGAGAAAGGGACGACAGAGGATGAGATGGTCGGATGGCATCATTGACTTAATGGACATGAGTTTGAGTAAACTCCGGGAGTTGGTGATGGACAGGGAGGCCTGGCGTGCTGCAGTCCATGGGGTTGCAAAGAATCGGACACGACTGAGCGACCGAACTGAACTGAGAAGCAACAAAATTAACAAGAAGGGTAAAGATAAATGGCCCAAAGATGAATAGGAGTAGAAAGGTTGCCAAGGATGTGTGTTTTTAACTTAAAAAGCTTTAAATGGAATGACATTTTATTAAGGGGAAAGAAAAGTAGGTCTGACTTACAGGTGGCTGTTTCAGAACAGGCAAATAAACTGATGAATAGAGAAACTGAAAAAGGCATTTGTAAAGTGGACCCCAAGAAAAGTAGGGTGCATGGTACAAGTTATCTTGAAACATTGAACTGCCTTTGAAGTCTTTTATTGCTACTTTGGCTAGTGGAACATAATTTTTATTTACCCCCATTTTTGTTAAACACAGTCAAGATAATTTATTTTGTAAATGAGTTTGGCCCATTGAACATGTAGCTTTTCTATAATGACTCTTATTCCTCAGAATAGGTTTCAAACTAAATTTCCCAGAGGCCTCTCCAGGCCAGGAAAGCCATGCCAAAGGTCTGCTTTCAGATTTTGTCTGGGGGTTGTTCTCTTCTGCTGCTAAGTCGCTTCAGTCGTGTCTGACCCTGTGTGACCCCATAGACCACAGCCCACCAGGCTCCCGCGTCCCTGGGATTCTCCAGGCAAGAACACTGGAGTGGGGTGCCATTGCCTTCTCCAGTGCATGAACGTGGAAAGTGAAAGTGAAGTCGCTCAGCCGTGTCCGACTCTTAGCGACCCCATGGACTAGCCCACCAGGCTCCTCCGTCCGTGGGACTTTCCAGGCAAGAGTACTGGAGTGGGGTGCCATTGCCTTCTCCATTTTCTCTTCTAGAGGCCTCCAAAATACTTTGAGATTTCTGTAGACAGTCCTTTATTTACCTCTTAAGACTGTTCAGAACCCAAGTGTGTCTAATTTCTGTAGAGACAAGAAAGAGAGAAACATGTTTTATTTTTACCCACAGGTGTAAATTACCAAATTGTTTTAAACCATAAGTAACTTGAAGAGAAGAGCTTCTTTGTATCTGAAAACAAAGATTAGAAGCCAGTAATATGTCAGACCCTGATGCTGGGAAAGATTGAAGGCAGGAGGACAACTCAATGGACATGAGTTTGAGCAAGCTCTGAGAGTTGGTGATGGACAGGGAAAGCCTGGCGTGCTGCAGTCCATGAGGTCGCAGAGTCGGACGCGACTGAACAGCAACAATATGTCAGACAAAAATTCATGAAAATTATAATCATCCCATGTAATTAATCTGTTCTGTTGTCCTTGCCTGATATTGAAGATGATAGTGACATTGATGGTTTTAAGAAATTGGTGAAGTTTCTGTTAAGGCTTGAAGGATTTGTCCAGTTAAGTGCCTTGAGCACTTGAGGTTGTAGAAAGTATACTCCAAGTGGAAGACACATTTTTAACCTTTTTCTTTTTTCATTGTAAGGGCATTAACCCTGCAACTGAGGAAGGCTTTATCCCATTTTTAAAAAAAAAGGTTTGTCAGGGAACCAGCAGAGGCCAAGTGGCTGTCTTGGATTTCCCATAGCCCTGACTGTTTGATCTACAGTCATTGTTCATTCATTTTAAATTAGCTCGTTTAGGAGTAGGCCATTGTGTTTTAAGGACATCAGGATAGCAACAATTTGACACTGAGGGCTTAATTCTGTAGAAGCAGGATGAGCTTTATCTACATGTACCATAATCTTCATAGATCATTGTGAAATAGTAGTTATTTTACCAAAGTAACAAAAGGTTTTAAAGGTAAGTACAAATCACTTAAAGGCAAAGAAATTCACAGTCTGTTTCAAAACCTGCATTCCGAGAAAACTTTTTGCTCTTAATAGAGAAAGTTCCAGTCTGGTACGGGCTTATATTCATCGTGAAATAATAGCTATTCACTTAGTCAAAGTAGTGATAAAAGATTTCAAAGGCAGCTCAATGTCTCAAGATAACTTGTACCTTGCACCCTACTTTTCTTGGGTGCACTTTCCATACTCCTTTTTCACTTTCCATATTCATCAGTTTTTTTGCCTGTTCTGAAAGGGAAAGATTGAAGGCAGGAGAAGGGGACGATAGAGGATGAGATGGCTGGATGTAATCACCGACTCAATGGACATGAGTTTGAGTAAGCTCCGGGAGTTAGTGATGGACAGGGAGGCCTGGCGTGCTGCAGTCCATGGGGTTGCAAAGAGTAAGACACAACTGAGTGACTGAACTGAAGTCAGACCTACTTCCTTTTCCCTTAATAAAATGTCATTCCATTTCTTAAAGCCTTTTAAGTTAAACAGACATATTCTGCTTTCCTTAAGTAACCATGAACCATTGGCAAACGTAAATTACCCAAAGCTCTTAACTCATTTGCATTTTCTTTCCTGAGACTTTTCTTCACATCAAGTGACTTTCCTCGTTGAAAAATTTATAACAGATATAATAAGATCTTATTTAATCAAAATGAAAAGTCACATTATGTCCATAGTTACATCAGTCCATCTTAAGGCTGTTAGGTGTCATCAGTTTAAGAAGAGGCATCACATGCGATTGTTGTTGAGGTATTTGCAGATTTGAAGAGTCTTTTCCTTGAAGTGGAGGTGTCCACCACGGGAAGCCTTTCACTGATGAAGAGGGGAGCTCTCCACAGACCCAGCAGTTAGACTGGCTGTGGAATTCAGCGTAGGAATGAGCCCAGGACAGGAAGGGATTGTCTTGAGGATCAAACGGCAGACTCAAGACTTTTGGAGTCAGCAGAAGTAGGCTCACATAGGTTATCAGGCCCATCTTT
Organism: Alces alces; assembly: GCA_015832495.2. Lineage (NCBI taxonomy): Eukaryota > Metazoa > Chordata > Mammalia > Artiodactyla > Cervidae > Alces > Alces alces. Next base: position 1,723,289 of record JADEYB020000014.1, on the reverse strand, counting down.
TGGCTCGTCTAGACAGTCCCAATACGGAAGCGGATCGGGAAGAAAGTGGACTAGGGGCTTCAGTAAGCACGGAGTAAGTTGACCCAGTACCTAAAAGGAAATCAACGGATTGGCCCCCCAAAGTTATTAATACCCAGGGTTCCTCAGGTGTAATTAGGATGGGAGCTTGTGTGGGGACCCCTGGGCACCTTCAGTCCTGATTGCCTTGAGAGTCCGACCCCTGAGACCTACACCTCTGGGGGCAGTCTCTCCTCCAGTGTGGTCCCTTGCAGACCGGACATGGAGCCAGGGGCAGCTTAGATGCCTGAGGGCAATCCTGCTTGAGGTGCCCCTCCTTTCCACAGTAATAGCAAGCCCATCCCTTTTCACCTGGGTCCCTCAGGGCATTTTTCTCAGGCTATTTAAGAACGGTTCTCTTAGCCATTGCAAAGGCTTCCACCTGTTCCTTTGTCTTTCTCTGCCTTTCTTTCTTTTCCTCATATTCCCTTCTATAATAGACTGTCTGAGCCAGTTGTAACAGATTATCTAAAGACTGATTTGGTCCATATGCCTGTTTTAATAGCTTATGGCGGATATCTGGAGCCGACTGACTGAGAAATCTACCCTTTAAGATCACTTTTCCCTCTTCACTTTTGGGATCAATCTCAGTGAATCTGCAAAGGGCTTCTCTCAGGCTATCTAGGAATTTACCAGGAGCTGCCTTCTCCTCCTGTTCTGTTTCCCAATTTGCCATATTTGAAAGGCTTAGCACGCAACTGCCTGAGTCCTTCAAGAATACATCTGACAAAATGACTCTGATGCCATCTTCCTTTAGCTGTGTTGCTGTCCCAGTCTGGTTCTGTAGTTGGGACCGCCTGACTCCCAGTGGGGAGGGCGGTTATCTCGTCCTCCCTCCTCCCTACTGATTCCATACCAAGCCATTCATCTCCATAAGCAACTGCTTTTCCCAAAACTCGAGCCTTTGAGTCGGGAGTCAGCGTTTGTCCCAAGATATACATCACATCCTTCCAAGTAAGGTCATAAAGCAGAGTAACACCTTATAAGAGCTCTGATATATTTTTCTGGGTCCTCTAAATAGTCTCCCAGATCCTCCTTGATTCTTTGTATTTCTTGATAAGAAAAAGGCTTATTAACTCTCATAGACTGACTATTTCTCCCGCTGGGTGCTTCACGAAGAGGCAACAGCTTGTGTGGCTGTTCCTTAGTCTCTCTGGCTGCTCTGCGCATGTGATCCCAGGGATAGATTGGAGAAACCTGCTTTTCTTTATCTCTTTGTCTCCTGTCCTCCATCTCACCTAGCAAAGTAGGAGGACAGGAGGGAGCTGAAGGAGTCACACCCAAATCTATACCCTTAGGACACAAGTCTGGCATATTTCGCAGAGAGAAAAAGGGTAACACATACGCTACTTCTACCCATTTCCCTTGTTTTCTACAGAACCAGTCTAATTGTAAAACAGTATTATACTTAAGAGACCCTCCAACCAGCCACCATTCGCCATCCTCCAAAGGATACCGTGGCCTCGCAGTATCACATAGGAAGACCAGGTGTGTCTTCTTTAAGCCCTGGGGATCAAATCTATCCCAGTTTCTTAGGACACAGTTTAAAGGAGTGAGGCTGGAATTGTTAGCTCCCTTCTTGTCCTGAAGGATCCCGGACGAGCCCCCAAGGTGAAAGGTTGTTGCTGAATCATGCAAAGATGCCGGGGAAGATGAATTCAATCCGGGCCAGAGATGAGGCTGGATCGCTCAGAGCTTTTGTGTGATAAAGTTTTATTAAAGCACAAAGGAGACAGAGAAAGGTTCTGACAGAGACATCAGAAGGGGGCAGAAAGAGTGCCCCCAAGCATTAGTTTAATGGCGAGTATTTCCCAGTTCACGTGAACCTGAACTTCATTTAGAATTGTTTGATTTGTAAGCACTTACTTTTCCTTAGATCAGTTAAATTTGAGCTCATTTACAAATTAACCTCAGCGATATTAACCAAAGACACACACTAATCCAGAGACCTCGCGTCTCTGCCCCCACACCACCTTTTTTCTTAACTCGAAGTTCTACTCGTTTGCCCAAGGCTGCAGTCTTAGGCAAAGTGCGCTGTATATCTCGAGGATTGAGAAGAGTTAATTTCAGGCTTTTTCCTAGGCTTGCTTCTGTTTTCTCAGGTTAGAGCTTAAAGTATTTCAACATGCTAGCTTTTTTCTAATTGCATATGCAGAAAGAACCGGTTTTGCGATGTCAGCAAGGTCTCATTTCAAGCCGCTTTCCGAGTCTGAAGAAGATCATAGCCCTGCTGTCTTTTCCCTCTCTGATCATGGTCTCATAGCTAAAGTTTAAAGCGAGTGATCTAGAGAATGCTCACCTTGGCCCTAATAGCAGGGGCAGACTGACTGATAAGATGGTATCCCAGCACAGATAGTCCCTCTCAGAGGTGCGGGTCTTAGTTTAATCCAAAGGTTCTGAAGGACCGAGGGAACTTGAAGGAGTTGGGAAACATTGATTCTGCCACCGCCGCCCCACCGCACTGATAGAAGAGGATTCTTTAAACTATGGGAGTTTTTTAGAAGATCTGGTGGAGGAGACATAGCGGGGAGGGGTCGCGGGGGTGAAGTCGCAGCAGAAAGGCAGGGGCGCCGTGAGCCCCTCAGACGCGGACTCTGGAGAGGGCTGTGAGTTGGAGGTCGGGGCCTCTGCGTCGTCTCCTGGTTTCCGACAGTAGAGCTCAGGTTGGAGGACTGCATTACTTAGTGTCCCAGTGAAGCTGTTTCTCCTGGTCCCTCAGCTGTGCCGAGGCAGGCTTCATTGCAAAAGAAAGGGAGCCTTTTCTCTTCCAGGCTTGCAGGTCCAAAGTTTTTCTAGTTCCTGAGAATATAGCCGAGGGGATGAGTCTGAGAGAGGTTCCCGAGACTTGCCAGAACCCATGCGCAGCCTATATGCTGGAGAACGGGGATACTGAGAGTCACCAGCCACAGACAGGCTTGTCTTGTCCCCGTGAGCCCTCTCTGTGACTGAGGCACGCATGGCCGGGTGTCCTGACCGTTACGTCTGACGGTGAGAGGTGACCCTCAAGCACGCAGTTGAGACAGGAACCGGACGACCAGGCGCCCTATGACTTGGCCAGGAAAGACAGGAAAGAGACCCCAGAACCGGCTGGGTGGCTCATGATTTGGTGATTGCCTGAAATGTGGAAGGCCCTCTTTGGGATGCCTCAGAGGCAGCTCCTGGCCTCCAGGAAATGAATCCAGACCGAAGGGGGAAACGTGAAAGTAGCAGAGAAAACAGGCTGAGGAATGCAGCTTATAGTCCTGCTGGTAAGGCGGCAGCCACCAGGAGCAGGCTCGGTATTCTGCTTGAACCAGTATGTGCCTGGCCGTGCACAGGAGCTGTCTTGCCGGGGGCCTGTGGTCTAATAGCCTGGTCTGTTCTGTGATCCCCTAATCCTGTCTTTCAAGTCTTCAAGCAACTGGCATCCTAATGGCTTCTAAGCGCCGGACTCATGCCCACACACTCAGTCGGTAAAGAATCCACCTGCAGTGGGGGAGACCTGGGTTCAGTCCCTGGGTCGGGAAACTCCCCTGGAGGAGGGCATGGCCACCGGCTCCAGTGTTCTTGCCTGGAGAATCGCACGGACAGAGGAGCCTGGCGGGCTGCAGCCCCGGGGTTGCCCAGAGTTGGACGCGACCGAGCGGCCGGCCACACACACAGCACAGCCTCCCCTGATGAGTGAGGGAGGGGAGGGGCGTCTCCCTCGCTCCGGTGGCAGCTGCGGGGGCCCCGCAGAGTAACCCTGGCCAGAGTGTCTCAGTTGCTTCCACAGCCACTCGCCTGTTACCAGAGGGTTTGAGGAAAAAGAAGTGAGAGAGTAAAGGAGAGTCGGAGGGGGTGAATCGCCAGGAGACGTATGGGCCCCCAAACGTTGTGGTCTGTGCACAAGTTGGAAAAGAATTTCCAGACACGAGGCGCAATGAGAGGAGAATAGCGTTTACTAGCGCAGGAGATGCTGTTAGAGCAGTGGGCTGGCTCACGGGAGAGCCGATGCATTTCCTGGGTTACTAGCCAATTTTTATCGTCTCAGGACAAAGAAAATTGCTACTGGAAGGGTGGCATTCGGTGACTGGTTAGAGTAGGTGTCTTCACCTAATACGGGGTCAGGGAACTGGCCAGTGAGGGGTGGGGGCTCACGGCAACTGTTGCTCTGGGGCTCAGTCAGTTCCGGAGACGGCCTGGGGTCTGGGTTACAGAGCCTTCGTACACACCGCACACGTCTGACCGTGGCGTGGGGCTCCAGATGTGCTGCGGCTCGATCTGTGACTCAATATGGGTCCCTCCTGGCCTGTGTTCCAGGCGCACTTGAGACGAAAATGTATTCTGCTGCTGTGGGAAGGACATTCCTTCCAGAATTCCTTCAATTTTATTGACACTGAATATCAATTAAGTCTGTCTGGTGTAATGTGTCATTTAAGGTTTGTGTTTCCTTATTCGTGTTCTGTCCGGATGATGTGTTCATGGGTAGAAGTGGGGTGCGAAGGTCCCTCACTGGGGACTTCCCTGGTGGTCCAGTGGTTAGGAGCCCACCTTCCGGTGCAGGGGACTCGGGGTCCGTCCCTGTTTCAGGAACTAAGATCCCACACGCCACAGAGCAACGGAGTGCCCTCAGCTCCTGAGCCTGTGCGCGACAGCTGAGACGCGACACCGCCAGTGAGTGTTAGAATGTTCATAAACGCCTGCAGTGCCCCAGGAGCGCGGGCTCCTGCTGACTCGCCCTTTGATGGCTGTGAGCGTTTGCCCCGTGCACCAAGGCGCTCCCCTGTCGGGTGTATGAGCACCTGTAATAATTGCGTCTTCTTGGATTGAGTCCTCGGTCACTTCGTAGTGTCCTTCCTTGTCTCCTGCATGTCTTCATTTTAAAATCTATTTCATCTGGTATGAGTGTTGCTACTGCAGCTTTCTTTTGATTTCTATTTGCATGGAATACCATCTTCCAGCCCCTTGCTTTCAAAGTCTATATGTGTCCCTAGGTGTGAGGTGAGTCTCTTGTAGATAGCATATATTGGGTCTTGTTGGTTAATCCGTTCAGCCAATCTGTGTCTTTTGGTTAGAGCATTTAATTCATTTACATTCAACGTAATCATCCATCTATGTGTTCCTATTACCATTTTCTTAATTGTTTTGGATTTGTTTTTGTGGGTCTTTTTCTTGTTTCCTATTTAGAGAAGTTCCTTTAGCATTTGTCATAAGGCTAGTTTGGTGGTGCTGAATTCTCAAGCTTTTGCTTATCTGTAAAGCTTTTGATGTCTCTGTCAAACCTGAATGAGAGCCTTGCTGGGGACGGTAATCTTGGTTGTAGGTTTTTTCCTTTTGTCACTTTAAATACATCCTGCCACTCCCTCCTGGCCTATCTTCCAGCCCGCCTCTTCGTTCTTCTGCCTCACTTATCCTGTTTGTTTGTTCCTTGTGGTGTCTTTTTCATTTCAGTTTTTGTCTTACTCATCAGTGTTTGTTTGTCCTTTAGTTTCTCTAGGTCCTTAAACACTTCTTGTATCTTCTTGATCCATGCCTCCGTTCTTTTTCCGAGTTCTTGGATCATCTTTACTAGCATTACTCTGAATTCTTTTTTGGTAGATGGAAGAAAAGGTTAGGTCTCATAAATTTTAGTTTGCTGCAGTTTTATGCAGGGAATCATTGTGCGTACTGGAAGTCCTTTGAAGTGCAGTTCTTGCTAGGCTAGTGAGGTACAATCAAACAGAAGTGACCTTGGCTAGAGAGTTTCCAGTTTTGAAGTTTCTTTTGCTGGTGGTGTAATATACAACATTAACATATGTAAAATACAAATTGTTCTGTTTACTTCTGTTTGTGTAAACATAGGTTATATGTTGTCTAATCAAAATATTTCCTCTTGGCAGTGGACTCTCGAAAAATCGACCAGGAGGGAAAAATCCCAGATGAAACTTTAGAGAAACTGAAGTCCCTGGGGCTTTTTGGAATGCAAGTCCCAGAAGAATATGGTGAGTAAAGGGAACCACCACGCAGCTGGTTCAGCTTTCAACAAAGCTGTCTGTATTTGTCCATGAAATGGTTCTGTTCTGGAAAGGTGGCCTTTGAAAATGCCTTAAGTCCAAGGTCAGGCTGCAAAAATGCGGAAATTAATCGAGCTGCCCTTTATGGGCTAAATTCGGGGGGCTGGCTGGTGAGTGCGGGGCCTGGTGAAGGGGCATGTGGCAGGAAAAGCTGGTGAGCTCTGTGCTGCCCCCCTTGGGGGGTCGGGGCAGGACGGACCTGCACAGTGTCTGTGCTCTCTGCGCCCCGCGGGGGAGGAGGGCTGGGTCTCACCCCCTGGCCGCTGGCCGATGGCAGCGCGGCCTCTCTGGCAGAGGAGCAGCCCCAGGCCACCAGCGCTCTGCGTCTGAATGTTTCAGAGGGGCAGAACATAGACCCGCGTGGGCACCAGCCCGGAGACGGCCCGGTGTGCGCGCTCGGGATCCTCTCCTACCAGCATGCCACCCCCGCCCCAGCCTCGCGGCTCTGTGAGCCCTCCTCCGAGCCCCGGCTGGGGCAGCCTCCCACTTCTCAGCTCGGGGTTGGGGGCTTGGGGTGGAGAGCTGCTGGTGCTGAGAGCCGGGCACGTCTGTGGCTGTGAGCAAGGTGTCCACGCCGGGGGCCAGTTTGCACAGCGAGGCCCAGACGCTGGTTTAGCTCCAGGGCGAAAGTGCAGCCCGCTCCCCCCACACACCCCCACGTCACAGCCCAGGGTGGGGACCCTCGTGCCTGTAGAACCTGTCCCGCCGGGACCCAGGCTGGAGTGGCTCCAGTCTGAGACAGCCTGCGAGTTTAGGACGAGCCAGCGTGATGCCGCAGTATCAGGGGGAACCCCCGTCTGTGTGTGTGTCTGTCACCGTGCTCGAAGCTGTTACAGGGTGTCTCCTGCTCGTCTCCCGTTAAGTACCCCCCCACATTTCCAGATTGACAGTAATAAAAGAGGTCACGGTCTGGGGGGACATGACATCACCTCTGCAGCTGCTCCACCGGTGGCGGGGTGCGGCGCGGGCCTCGGACACACCTGCGGCGTCAGGGCCCTGCGCTCTCCCCAGGCCTGCAGGCCCGCTGGGGTCCTCTGTCAGCAGCTCCTAGGCCCCGGGAAGTGTCTGCCGCAAGGTGGGGGCCGCGTCCAATGTTAGAACAGAGCAGGAGGCTGAGCCGGAGCGTGGTGGAGGAGAGCTGCCAGACGCAGCCGGCTTGGTGACGGCGTCTGCTTCCCCCAGGGTCTTAAAGAAAGCGTTTCCTGATTCGGGAGGAGTAGTTGTTGCCTCCACACAAGTTTGTGTGAAACTTGAACACGTCTTTTTGTGTCTCTGTGTTTTATGCCAGCGCGCGCGTGTGCACGTGTGTGTGACTGCACAGCTCCATCCCTTACTCTGTTTTATGAGCTCCTCTTGAGTGTGAAAATGCTCTTTCATGAGATGATGAAATGGTCACATTTGAAACTATTTCATTTTCTTTCTTTCTTTCTTTTTTTTAACTCTTCCTTGGAAAATTAAGGCAACTACAACCTTATGTTCACGCCCAAAATAGTTTTCAGAAATTTTCCCAGTCTGAAGCATTTTGAAGTCTGGTTGGAAATTTCTGCGCCCAGTTCTCCTTCCTGCCCTTCAGCACCCCCCAGCGGCCTCACTCACCTGTCTGCTGTCCCCACTCTTTGTCCCCCCGCCCATGATCTCACTGATGCTTTCTTGAAGAAGTCTTCCCTCATAGCTCAGCTCCAGTATTCTTGGGCTTCCCTTGTGGCTCAGCTGGTAAAAAATCCGCCCGCAATGTGGGAGACCTGGGTTCAATCCTGGTTGGGAAGATCCCCTGGAGAACCCACTCCAGTGTTCTGGCCTGGAGAATTCCATGGACTGTATATAGTTCATGGGGTTGCAAAAAGTTGGACACGACTGAGCGACTTTCATTTCCTTAAAGAAACGTGTCAAGATTTTTTTTTTTTAAAGAAGCAAAACAGACATGGGTATATGAAACAAGCAGGAACGAAGTGTCTTGGTTGACAGGGGGCTGCGGCAGGGTGCTGGCTTCCCGGGGGACACTCTGCCCCTGCGCTGGGGCCGTGGGGGGCCCAGAGCCCGCTCCGCCCCTTGGGTGGCCTGTCCGATGCGCTTGAGGCCGCCCTGCCACCTCTGGACGGTGAAGACGAAACGCAGAATACACAAGCTCGCTGGGGTTGCTGCTTTTTCACTGTGCTTGTCCTTTTGCTCCTAAAAGTGATTTGCCCCCCAGGGGATGTCTCGCAACACTGGGAGACGTGTTTTACTGTCAGACCTGTGGGGAAGGGGGAGCCACAGGCATCTTGTGGGCAGAGGCCAAGGATGCAGCTCGGCATCCTGCAGGGTCCGGGGCACCCCTGCGGCACTCTGCCCCCACGCAGCCTCCGCAGCGCAGAGACCTGTCCAGACGCCGACAGGTCCTGGGGGTGGACGCGGAACACGGCTCACGTCCACAGAACCCAGGATCTGCTGTTCACAGCATTTCAAGTGACTTTATGTATGTAAGGACTTTGTTTTTATATTAAAGTACACATCTGTGTGTGCTTATTATAATAAAGCTTTCTAAGGTCTGAAATGATGTAGACAGAAATGCGCTGAGTGATAAGTTAATGGGTATTTTGTTTTCTTTGTAGCTGTCTATGTTGTGTTCCTTATAAAATGGTGAGCAGACAGTACTTTACGGCACCTTTTCTGGGAGGAATCTGGAGAGTAAGCGAGGATGTTCTCTTCCCGCCCTAGGTGGCCTGGGCCTCTCCAACACCATGTACGCGCGGCTGGGGGAGGTCATCGGCCTGGACGCCTCCATCGCCGTGACTCTGGCGGCTCACCAGGCCATCGGCCTCAAGGTCAGGGTGTGGGTTAGTGGGGCACATGGGGGGACGGGTCAGCTGGCTTCTTTGGAAACCGCCTCCTCCCCATCGCCTGACCCATCCTTGCAGGCCCCGGCCAGAGGCCGCTGCCTCCATGGAGCCCGCCTGCACCGTGGGCGGGAAGTGACCCCTCCCGCCCTGGTTGCTCCCTCGGGGCCTGAGCGTGCCTGCCCTGCTGTTGTGCTGTCCTCTGCTGGACGTGGAGCGTCTCAGGGCAGGCCCCCCAGCCCGCAGCTCAGGCCTTAGGTGGTTTTGCTCAGCGTAGGAACCGAGGGGGCGGTGCGCCCCCAGGCTCGGCCGTGGCTCTGACCACCCAGCTGGGCAGTGGAGAAGCTGCCAGGGAGGCCGAGTCCTGCCCCAAGTCTGTGGCGGGCCACCCGGCCTGTCCCTGTGTGGGGGCTCCCTGACCCCCCAGCAGCTCCCCATTTATTTTCTGGGGCTGCCAGTTCCAGGCAGCCCCCTCACGTGAAGGAAGCATGTTCTGTGAGCACGTGGCCCCCATTCTTCTTGCCGCCACTGAACGAGCCATGTGTGTCGCAGGGCATCATCTTGGCTGGCAGCAAGGAGCAGAAGGCCAGGTACCTGCCCAGGCTGGCGTCCGGGGAGCACGTGGCCGCCTTCTGCCTGACGGAGCCAGCCAGGTCAGCCCCGCACCCCCTGTAGCCTCTCTTCCTGTCCACTTCCTGCTCCCGTCTTCGCCTCCCTTCTCCTCCCTGGTGATCCTTACAGACGAGGACAGGCTCGTCAGCACCTGTTGTGTAACTGTCTTATGCTTTGCAGCCCTCCTTTTCGGCTTTCCTGGAGGCTCAGTGCTAACTACAGAACCCACTTGCCAATGCAGGAGCCCCAGGTTTGATCCCAGGGTCGGGCAGAGCCCCTGGAGGAGGAAATGGCAACCCACTCCAGTGTTCTTGCCTGGGGAATCCCATGGACAGAGGAGCCTGGGGTCTACAGTCCGCGAGGTCCCAATAGAGTCGGACACGACTGAGTGACTAAACCACCACCCTCCTGATATACAAACAGCATTCAGGAGTCATGGTCACAGCGACTGTCAGACTCTGCAGGGTGGGTGGTGTCATCCGCACTGTCCAGGCTGTGGACTGAGGTTCGGCAAGGTGGGGTCATCAGCCCAGAGTCTCAGCTGTTGTGGACTCAGGGCTTCCGACGGCAGGCCGATCTCAGAGCTTGGCACCGTGTGAACCCGCCTCTCTCTGTTTTGGCCTCCCAGATGTCCTCACAGACACAGTTTCACCCAAGATGATAAAGTGGGACTGGCCAAACCCACCTTGGCAACTGTTTTTGTAAATGAACTTTTATTGGAATGTACCTGCTTGTGTACACATTGTCTGAGCCTGCAAAGCTGAATTCATTTATTACCTGGCCCTTTAAGAGCTTGTCAGCTCCTCTGTTCCACTCTGAAACTTCCTGTGGGGGCCCTGAGGATGCTTGTCTGTTCCCAACCAGCTGTGTCTCTCCCCGCAGTGGGAGCGATGCCGCCTCCATCCGGACCAGGGCCACGCTCAGTGCAGATAAGAGGCACTACATCCTCAACGGCGCCAAGGTACGGCCGTGTGGCCTCCGTGGCCGTGTCAGTGTCCATCTGGACCTTCAGCGCACTCCCTGGCCACTCCCCATGCTCCAGGGTCGTTGGGGCAGACACATCACCCCTTGACCGTCTTCCTCTGTTGGAGGAAGAAGTGGGCTCAGAGAGGTTCCGTGACCCACCCCGTCCCGTCCTCCTTGGGGCAGGATAGGTACCACGACGTCCCGGCCTCAGAGTCTGCGGGCTTCTGGAGTGCCACCCGCCTCGTGGAGCTGTGCTTGTGTGTCTGTTTTTAATTTTTTCTATTACACGGAATTTGAAGCGCACACACACACGTGTGCTGCTGGGAACGTCCACAGCCGTCTCTAGCTCCATTGCCTCCCCTGTCGTGCCGCAGCTCTGGGCAGCGGCCAGGGCAGGCTCAGCACCGCTGGGCACGGGACAGGTGGTGACGGCTTCTGGGCTTCCCCGGTGGCTCAGTGGTGAAGTCTGCCTACAGGGCAGGGGCCGCGGGAAGCACGCGTTCAGTCCCTGGTGGGGGAAGATCCCCTGGGCAAGGGCGAGGCACTGCACTCGTGTTGTCGCCTGGAGGACCCCCTGGACAGAGGAGCCTGGCGGGCGTCACTCCAGGAGGTCACAGAGTCAGACAGGACTGAGGCAGCTGAGCGGGATGACTGCTCACCATCTCCTCGCCACCCGTGTTTTTCCGATTGTCTCAAACCTGTTTGGCGTTGCTTTTCTTCCCCCCCCCCAGACAAGTTGCTTGAATCAGAATCCAAGTTCTACGCAGAGCCGGTTGTCGAGGAGTCTCTCCCCTTCCTCACCCTCTCCTTTTACTTCCCTCCCACCCCAAGGTGTCCTGTGCTAGAGCCAGAACTGCCACACACACACACCACACACACACACACACACACCACACACACACTCACACACAAAACACACCACACACACACACACCACACACACACCACACACACCACACACACACAC
>JADEYB020000014.1:1688306-1711618 GCA_015832495.2 Alces alces | reverse complement strand
ACACACACACACACCACACACACACACACCACACGCACACACCACACGCACACCACCACACACACCATACACACACACACACCACACACACACCATACACACACACACACCACACGCACACACATGCACACACCACACGCACACACACACCACACACACACACCACACACACACCATACGCACACACACACCATACACACACACCACACACACCACACACACACACACACAGAAACTCAGATACACACGCCCCGCCGGGGAAAGCCTCGCTCTGCTGTCTTGAGCTGTGATGGGCGGCCGACGCTGATAGGTGGCCTGGAGTTATTTGGTTTCTCTGGAGTCCTTCTGCTTTCTTTCCTCAGGTCTGGATCACCAATGGAGGATTGGCCAACGTCTTTACTGTGTTTGCAAAAACGGAAGTCGTTGATTCCGATGGCTCAGTGAAGGACAAGATCACAGCCTTCATAGTAGAGAGAGAGTTCGGTGGCGTCACCAACGGGAAACCCGAGGATAAGATGGGCATTCGAGGCTCCAACAGTGAGTGGTACTGTGCACGTGTGCGAGAGAGGAAGTGTGTGGTCCATGTGTGTGTGGATGTGCGCGTGTGAGAGAAAGTATGTGTGTGAGGTACTAAAATGTGTGTGCGACAGGAAATGTGCGTGCGTGTATGCGTGTGTATGTGAGAGAAACTGTGGGTGAGAGATTGGGGCAGTGAGACTTCCAGGTGAGTTCTCGCTGCCCGGCGGGACGCGCAGCCTCGGGGGAGGCCGGGCCGGAGGGCTCCTGGTCACAGGGCTCAGCCCCACAGACCCCCGTCTCCCCCCGGTCCCCCTCCTCCTTCGCTCCCCGCTCCCCGCCCAGGCCCGCCTGCAGCCCAGTGCGCTCTTGGTTCACTTGAGACCAGAGTCCTGTACGTGGCCCTCGGCCTGGCCAGAGCCACACGGCCCTCACAGGCCCCTCAGGCCGAGGGGCTCAGCCTCTCAGCTCCCTCAGCTCAGACCACGGAGGGTCTGAATGAGCAAGGGAGCCGCATGGCCCGCGTGCGGGTCGGGGGCCGAGGGCCCGGGGCCCCTCCACTGAGGTCCTGGCTGGCGTGTGTTCCAGCCTGCGAGGTCCACTTCGAGAACACCAGGGTGCCCGTGGAGAACGTCCTCGGAGAAGTCGGAGGCGGCTTTAAGGTGCGTTGTCTGCCGTTCCAGGCTGCTTCCTGCTGCCCGGGCAGGGAGGCTCAAGCTGAGGGCCCGCGGAGCGGAGAGGACTGGGCTTGGGTGTTCCCCCGCCCGGCTGGAGGCCATGTCTGCCTGGAGTGGGCCTGGGTTTCTGCCTGCAGTTCTGGGAGGGCAGCCCATGGAGCGGGGAGCACAGCGCGGGGTCCCGAGTGCCCTCCCTGACCTTGTTTCTTGGAGTTAGTGTATCGTTTTTCACGGACAGGTAACTCATGGGGCAGGATTCGCCGCCTCCCGTTCACACACGCCGTGGTGCTTTCCGGACCGGCCCTGGGCTCAGCGCCCCCGCCGTGTCTGATGTCAGAACAGCGCCGTCACCGGGAGTGCAGCGCCACGCCTCCCCTGCCCCGCCGGCCCCGGCCGTCACTGTTGCGGCGTCTGCGTCTGTGGGCCTGCCTGCTGGGGTGCTCCGTTGCGCTGCGATCCGTGTAGGGCTGCCCTCAGGCTCTAGCTGAGTTGCAGAGGTGCCAGGTGAACGGAGCACCTCACGTTCAGGTGCCATCAGCTGAGGGACGCTCGGGTTGCTTCGTTTTCAGGCCATTTGAATCGTGCTACCTTGAACGCTCACACGCGTGTCTGTGTGGGAACACTGCTTGCCGTCCTGCTGGGGGCACGGCTGGGGGAGTGCAGGGTCGCACGCTGAGCGCTGAGGGCCCGCCAGACTCTTCCACGGTGGCTGCCCTGCTGCACATTCCCACCAGCATTGCGTGGACCCGAGGGGCCCAGGTTTTCCACATCTTGCGAGCTTGGACGCTCATCCTGTTTTAAATTTTCAGTCTGGCCTGGGGTAAGTGTCTTCACCCTGGGGGAAGCTGCCCCTACCTGGGCTGTGCATAGGAGTCAAAGCAGGACTCCCTGGCCTTACGGACGTTAAGAGACTCACCTGAGGGCACCAGCCAGGCCCCCGCCGCCCGGGGAGCGGAGCAGAGTGCGGGAGGGGTAGGCGCAGGGGACATCCTCTGCGGCTGTCACCCAGGGAGGGGCCCCGGGCTCCCCGAAGGCCAGCCCTGGAGATGCAGTCCAGTGTTGACCTTCCTGAGTTTGCAGAGCTGAAATGTTTGTGCACATGTAAGAGATGACAGTGGCGTTTCTCACTCGCCAGCGAGCCCGTGTGGTCTCCACACGCTGGGCAGTGAGGTTTTCTGAAGTGGAGAGCTGCAGTGTCGGCCCTGTGCTGAGATCAGTCACCCGGTCCCCAGGATCGAGCAGTTAGCGTTTCTCGCCCTCCCTACTGGGCACCACACTGTGCCACGTGGGTCCTTGCACACGTCCCGCTATCTCCTGAGTTTAACGCCGAGTGTCCGGGTCAGAGGGCCTGAACATTTTAAGTTCTTGGTCTGTGTTGCCACATTGCCTGCTGGAGAATTGAGCTGTACATGAAGTCTTTGCCCAGTCCTTCTCAGCGCAGCATTTAACAAATTTCTTTTCCACTGTGTTAGGTGAAAAGTGATGGTTTTAACACACAGAAGGAAATACATTTCTAAAGCCCTGCTTTGTGATGACTGGGTTTGCCCACCAGTCAGCCTCAACACTGCAAAGCACGAAATGCTGGGGGTAATTCCAGAGATGGCGGGTGGGATGGCCACAGGCCTGGGGAGCAGAGGCCAGCGTGCAGTCAAGGAGGACGTTCCTGGGGGGCAGAGGCGGCCGGCCGGTGCGGTGGGGTGCCGCAGGGACGGCATGTCTGGGATCTGGAGCAGAGCTGTAAGCGAGCCAGCTCCGCGATGGGAAGGTGAAGAGGCGGCAGGATCCAGGTCGGGAGGGAGGGACGCCTGGGCCCAGGAGCCCCTTCAGGTCGGCGAGCCTGCCAAGCTTCCATCATCCCCCAGGAGGTGAGGCTTGGCATCCAGCCTTCCCCTCCTGTTGTCGTAAGTGAAGTTCAGGATAAACTGTGAAGGGGCCATGGGGGGACCTTGTTCACGACTGTGAGCTGGCCTCCCGAGAGCCCAGTGGGAAGATTCCAGGACTCCAGGTGGGGAGTCGCTTCCCCTCATAGTCCCGCATCCCGAGACACAGGAGGTCTGACGTCGGGGCTCGGGGGCCCAGGGCCTGCGTGTCACTCTGCTCTGGGGCTTACCGAGCTGCCCGCCCCGTGCCAGCTGCCGTGGACTCACCCAGTCTGTTGCCCAGTGACTGGAGCAGATGCTTCCAGTCTCCCCAGCCACACAGGATCTGTGCTGAGAGTCCCCACTCAGCTTATTGAGGAAATCATACATTCACACTCAGAGGCTTAATCCGAGTCACCTAGGTGAGCAGTGTGCACTGCTGCCCCCAGGCACAGCCCCGCCTCCAGGCCTCTGCCTGGGGCTCAGGGGCTTGAGAGAGGTGGGCAGGCCCCAGGCCCTCTTGGGGCTTCGAGGCCCCTCCTCCCCACCTCCTGCCCCCGCCCTCCACTGGACTGTGCTCCCCTTTGGTCCCCAACCCACCGGGGGCCGCCTGCTGCCCGGGGGCTGCCTGCTGCCCGGGGGCTGCGGTGTCCGTGCCCCTTGGGGTGTGCAGGGGGCGCCTCCCCGGACCCGGCGTCTGGTGCTTGGGTAG
Source organism: Alces alces (assembly GCA_015832495.2). Lineage (NCBI taxonomy): Eukaryota > Metazoa > Chordata > Mammalia > Artiodactyla > Cervidae > Alces > Alces alces. Next base: position 1,707,854 of record JADEYB020000014.1, on the reverse strand, counting down.
CAGTGTGTCCGCTCGCCACCACTGTGGGTTGGGAGTTGGGGTCAGAAGAGGACAGAGGTCACCGTGGGAACTGGTGGCAGGGAGCACGTCTGTGGTGGAAGGGTGGGCCCCGTGCACGCCAGGCAGGGGCTGGCACCGCCAGGGGCTCTTCACCCCTTAAAGGGGCCCTGACGCTGAGGCGCTTGAGGCAGACGCCCAGCTAGTCTCAGCCCCGGCTCCCTTTCCCCAAGGCACAGAGGGCGTCCCCTTCCTTTCTGGGCTGACTGCAGGGACGTCTGTGAGCATCGCAGTGACCACAGCCTGGTCTTGAGGGGTGGAGACTGCTCCCCGGCCCAGGGCGCTTAACTCCTCCAAGCACCCCTGTGGTCTTCAAGAAAGCCTCCGGCCAAAGTGGATGAGCGCTATTGCCCTCTGTGCCCCCCAGGGCCCTCGGGCTTCCCCAGCCAGACCCTCGGGATGACCTGCGCTGAGCCCCCTCTCCCTGCAGGTGGCCATGAACATCCTCAACAGCGGGCGCTTCAGCATGGGCAGCATGGTGGCCGGGATGCTCAAGAAACTGATTGGTAGGTGAGTGGGGGCAGCCTGGCCCCCGCCACCCCAGCCCGGGGTTTCCCGGGCAGCAGGGCGGGCCGGTGCTGAGCCGGCCCCTGACAGCCGGTCCCGTTCAAGCCTGGGATCTGGGCTTGATCTGGAGGGAAGGGTGCACAGAGGCAGCCCTGCGGGGCCAGGGTTCACATCCTGGCATGCACAGGATGGGGGGCGGGACACGTTCTGGGGGAGGTGAGGGCTGCTGAGCAAATGTGCGAATCTGAGCCAGACACCTGCAGGCCTGGTGATGGTGCTCCGCGGGTGTCTCGCGGCGGGAGGAGGGCGGTGAGGTCAGGTGGGGAACCCTGGTCTCCCAGCCTCTGGATGGTTCCTTTCTTCTAGTAGGGTACCTGAAACCCAGAGCTCCCTCCCTTTGCCAGTGAAGTTAGAACAGCCTGCTAGGGTCTGGGGGTGTGAAACTTCACTGCCGGCTTTGCTTTGCCGGAGGGGTGTGGCTGAGGCTCAGGCATGCGGGGGCTGCTCGCCACAGGGCACTCGGGCGGTGCTTTGGAGTTCAGGGTGGGGCCGGTTTACAGAAGAGGAGACCCAGGCTCACAGGGGGCAGCAATTTGCCCGAGGCCTTGCCCCCGTCAGCCTGCACACTCAGGTCCCATCTCCCTGAGCTGAGCTGCTGCCACGGCCCTGGGTCCATCTGGACTCTTGTTGCCTTGTCTGGAAAGCTGCTCAGGGCGAGAGCTTTGCTCTCGTGCTCAGAGGACATGGAGCCCCTGGGGCCCTGGAAGTGTGGGAGCCCGTCTTGGGAGTGAGTGGTGTCTGGGGAGCAGTGGGAGGGGGAGGCTGTGGGCACTTGGTGCCTTCAGGGCTGGCCTGGGACCCTGAAGCGCACATGGACCACCCCCGCAGGTGTGAGCCCCCTCTGTGGTGCCCCGGCCTGGCGGCCCTGAGGTCAAGTGTTGATGAGGGCAGGGAGGCCACGTCCCCGCATGTCTGATCCTGGCCCCTGCGCCCCTCCATCCCCCACCCCGGACACCGCTCAGAGGGGACAGGCACCCTTCCCTGGAGACGCCGGAAGGCAGGGCTGTGATGTCCAGAGTGTTTGGTCTCAGGGGACCCGCCTCTCGTGGGCCCTGTCTGAGTGTGTGTGGGTGATGACTTAGGAAAGCATTTCAGGACCGCAAAAATTGTTTTTTTTGCTCTTGCTCAGAAATGACTGCTGAGTATGCCTGCACGAGGAAACAGTTCAACAGGAACCTCAGTGAGTTCGGCCTGATTCAGGTGCGGAGGGGCAAGGGCTGGGTGGGCAGAGTCCCTCCTGGTGGGGATTTGGGGCGAAGGCGAGCTTGGCCCTGGGCGCGCTCTGTGGCTTGGCAGGCCTGGGTCTCTGCGCAGGTCTGTCTTGACTGTTGTTCTGAACACTCCAGGAAAAGTTTGCCCTGATGGCGCAGAAGGCCTACGTGATGGAAAGCATGGCCTACCTCACGGCGGCGATGCTGGACGCGCCTGGCTTCCCTGACTGCTCCATCGAGGCCGCCATGGTGAAGGTAACCCACGCACAGCGCCCCTGCCGGCCTCCCGTCAGTCAGCGGCTGCCTGGGCACTGACGCGGTGCCCCCGCCAGCCACCCAGGGACACCACTGGGGGCAGAGCGGCAGAGGGACAGAGCCCCGCTGGGCTTTGCCAGGTTGTCACCAGCTGACCGCTGATCACGTGAAAGGAGGAAAGTATAACTCCACATCCCCCAGAAAGAGCAGCAGGGCTGCCTTGCGAAGTCCTGCCTTCTTTAGCTTATGGCCTTCCTGTGTTTCGGTATCAGAATTGCCTTTCATGAGTGTTTGGCCCGGCAAACACCAGCATTTCCTGTCTTTTGTCTTGGGCGGCAGGAGAAGTTGGTTTGGGGCCACCTGTGAGATGACAGGAAGCGCCCCTCCCCGGGTCGGGTGGTCCTGTCCCGAAGCCCACTCTCCATCTAGGCCTTCCTGCGCGGCCCCTGCCAGCGGCCCGTGCTGACCTCTCCCCGCATCCATGGCAGGTGTTCAGCTCCGAGGGCGCCTGGACGTGCGTGAGCGAGGCGCTGCAGATCCTCGGTGGCTCGGGCTACATCAGGGAGTACCCGTACGAGCGCCTCCTGCGCGACAGCCGCATCCTGCTCATCTTCGAGGTGAGCCTGCTCTGCCCGCCGGCGCGAGCCCCTGCCACCTGCTTGCCTGCCCCCAGGGGTGTCTGCACCTCCCCGGGTCAGGGAATCCACTGTTGTGAGCTCACATGCGGGTGGAGGGAGGAAGGAACTGGGGCCCAGAAATGCCTGGTTGTCTGGGCCTGACCAGTGGAGGACAGCTGCAGAATACCACTGCAGGGGGCAGAGGTGTGCCCCCCGGAGGGCCCGGGGCCTCAGGGAGCCAGCACACTCAGCCTGGGGGCAGAAGGGCCTTTGACCAGACTGAGGGGCTGGCAGGGAGTGGCATGGGCCAGGCCTCGATGGAACCTCACGCCAGCACATGGTGGAGCAGAAGGACAGAAGGAGCAGCAGACAGCTCTGGTCCCGGGGCCCAGGCAAGTGGGCGGCCAGTAAGTGCCAGCCAGAGGACCCCAGCTAGCATTCAGAGCGCCCTGGAACTTACTATGAGGGGGGGAACTCTGGAGCAGAGAACGGCTTGTTTGCGTTTGTGTTCCAAGATCCCCCGAGGGGTGGGTGGAAGACCGCGCTGACCGCCAGCGGCCCGCGTCCTCGCCCGTGGTGGATGGACGGTGCGGCCAGCCAAGGCCACGGGCACTTTCTGTGTCACGGCGCGGCTGCCCGGGACCGCTCTCCTGAGGCCCTCCCCCGCCTGGACGTGTCGGTCCTCCATGGCTGGTGGGGTGCTCAGCGTGAAGCCCAGACTGCCCAGACAGGCTCAGGTCAGCCTGGAGGCCGCCCTGCTCCCACCACCTCTCGGAGGAGCCTCTCCAGGAGCCAGCCCGGCGGTGTGGCCTCAGTCCAGCCCCCACCCCTCTGACCCACAGCACCATCACGTGCAACGGGCACAAGCCACCCCCAGTCTGCCTCCTAAGGTCCCACGACTTGGGGTACTGGGGGCAGGGCCCCGTGGGTGTTAACTCCCAATATGGGGGAGCAGCCAGCTACTTCCCAGAGGAGCCGGGCCTGGACCAGAGTGGCCACCGGGCACTTGCTGTGCCCTGGGTCCAGCATCCCTCGCCACCCAGGGCAAGCTGCCGCTCCCTTAAAGAGACAGAAGCAGGGGCTTGGGGAAAGACGTGCCTCCTGCAGGGTGGTCGTGCGTGGGGCAGGGCCCCCGGGGGGCAGTAGCCTGCCTGCCACAGCCCCGCTCCCAGCTGCTTCCCGAGGGTTAGCAGGCAGTAGCATGGCCTAGCTGGCCACGGGGGTGGCCTCTGACCTGGACAATGTCGGCCCCAGGGAACCAACGAGATCCTCCGCATGTACATCGCCCTGACAGGCCTGCAGCACGCCGGCCGCATTCTGACTGCAAGGGTCAAGTAGGTGCCGCGTCCACCTCTGCCCCTGTGGCCCCCTACCCCGCAGAGACCTGTGCTGGAGCAGCTGGAGGGGGGGCTGCCCCTTCCCAGGACGGGGGCACAGCCTGGTGGGCTCGGCTCGCTCCTGGGCTGTGGGGGTGGGGGCGACGGCTGCCTGGGGAAGCCACCAGGGTCCTGCCCCGAGGTCACCCTGCTGTCCACCCCCGTGGCTTTTAGAACCAGGGCGACGAGGTAACTCTCAGACAGTCACCTTGGCACCTCCTGGCTGCCTTCTGACAGGAGGGGTGGGGCACTGATGTAATCTGGAGCCGCCGTGGGCGCCCTCAAGCTGTGGGCGACAGGAGCCAGTCTCGGGGCCCCAGCTCACAGGGCCCGTGCTCTCTGCAGTGAGCTCAAACGGGGCAACGTGACCACCATCATGGAGGCCGTGGGCCAGAGGCTTCGGGACTCCCTGGGCCGCACCGTGGACCTGGGTCTGACAGGGAAGCTTGGAGTCGTACACCCCAGCCTTGCGGTGAGTGGGCTCAGCGGGAAGCCGGCCCCCATCGGTATGGGGCACTGGGGAGGACCAGCTGGTCCACGGGACCCCAGGTGGCCCTGTCCGCACCGTCGTGGTGGCGGGAGGGCCTGGGTACCACAGTGGGCGGGGGCGAGCTGAGCCCTCCCCTGGCCCCGCAGGACGGCGCCCACAAGCTCGAGGAAAATGTGTACTACTTCGGCCGCTCTGTGGAGACCCTGCTGCTTCGCTTTGGCAAGGTACCTGGGGCGGGGACACTGGCAGGCTAGCATCTGTGAGCCGACACTCCAGCGAGTGTCTGCCTTGGGCCCAGGCCTGGAAGGCAGTCCTGGTCACCCTGGAGCGCTGGGGTGCGGAGCAGGGCTGGCCGTGGCTGCTTGCCCTGTGGGCCACTCGGCTCGCCAGAGGCGGGGGTAGAGGAGCCCTGGCAGGGGCCCCTCCCAGTTGGCGAGGGGCCCTGAGGCCAGAGGGGCAGCCCCATGTGGCCCTGGGTCTTGAGAGCTGATCCCTGTCTGCGGTAGCAGAAGTGATGGAGCGCCGGCCTCCGGCCTCAGCCAGCCTCAGGGACGTGTCTCTGCCCACATTTGGATGGAGCTAAGGGAAGGCCCCGCTCCCCGGGGTGCAGAGTGAGGCACAGAGTGGGCCCCGGTGAGGACTGTGGGGCAGGGGTTCCAGGGTTCACGTCTCCCCCCGCCCTGTGTTCCCAGACCATCGTGGAGGAGCAGCTGGTCTTGAAGCGAGTGGCCAACGTGCTCGTCAACCTGTACGGGATGACGGCCGTGCTGTCTCGGGCTAGCCGCTCCATCCGCCTGGGGCTGCGGGACCACGACCACGAGGTGAGCCCCGCCGGGCCACAACACTGCTGCGGCTTCATCTCACTGCGCTTTACTGAGGCTGGTGGGGCGGGGGGGTGCAGGCCCAGGTCCCGGCGGGCTGAGCGTGTGGTGCCCTCCGGATGACCTGGAGCCGCGGGAGGTTGGCGAGGTTGGCGGCGTTGCCGAGTTGCGGCCGTGGCAGGGGCCGGCGCTGTCAGCTCCAGCAGGCGGACTGTGCTGCTCAGGACGCAAGGCTGCCTTTCGCCTTCCTGCTGGAGAGAAGAGGAGGTGACGGCCGGGGTCCTGGGCCCAGGCGTCCTCACACCACTGTGTGTGCGCTCTGGCCCCTGGCTTTGGGGTGGGGGCGCCCTCGTGCCAAGGAGGTGTTGAGTCACCCCCCGGGGACAGGGCTCATTAGAACCTAAAGCCACGGCTTCTCAGCCCGGCCGCCTGACCAGCAAGGTGCCCGCCTGAGCGGACAGACGGAGGTCGGGCTCCAGGGAGGGCTGTGCAAGGCCCAGACTGCAGGGCTCCCGGCAGTCATCCTCGGGTACGTTGGTTCTGGCAGGTTCTGTTGGCCAACATCTTCTGCTCAGAAGCTTACCACCAGAATCTCTTCACCCTGTCTCAGCTGGACAAGCGTGAGTGGGTGCTGGGCTTGGGGGGCAGGGGGACCCTCACCTGCTGGGCAGCAGATGGAGCGGTGGGCTCCAGCCACTGTGGGCGCCGAGGTCACTGGGCACCGTGGGGAGACGTCTGAACCACTGGGGCTCCTGCCCTCCTTTCTCCCTGAGCCCAGAGGCGCCTCCCCGCGCAGCACTGGTGCCTTCAGGGCTCCTCCACAGGGCGAGCTGACCTTGGAGAAGATGCTCCAACAGTGTTTCTGCTGCCACAACACTCTCCTGTTCCCTAGATTCTCCAGAAAACCTGGATGAACTGGTCAAGAAGGTGTCCCAGCAGATCCTCGAGAAGCGGGCCTACATCTGCACCCACCCTCTAGACCGGACGTCCTGAAGAGGGCCCGTGTCCCCACGGCCACCCTGGACACGCCCACAGCAGCCCGAAGGTGGAGAACTTGGTTTATTACAAATTGACCATTTCTCCTCCTCACCCGACGGGCCTTTTCTGCGCCCCCGACCTGTGGGCCCCGCTGCAATCTCGGCCTGAGTGGACGCGGGGTGAGCATGGAGCTGCTGAGATGCGCCGGCCCGGGGTGGGGCGCTTGGAGGAGGCCGGGGGCACAGCGCCGGGTGTTCTCCAAGAAACAGCTCGAAAACTGCATACGTGTCATTGGTTTTTTTTTGTGTGTGTGTGTGTGTGTCATTGGTTTTAATTTGGAAGGAAAGGCGCTTAAAATGTGCCAGACGCGTTCAGCACAGTGTTTGCCCTTCGAGTGTCGGCAGTCTAGACACGCGTCTCCTCTGAGCCAGCCTTGAGTGAACAGAGCTTGACCCTCAGGCCTGCTGTCTGGGGCCGGCTTCCGGGGCCCTCGGCCTCCCCTCGAGCACAGCAGCGTCTCCCCTGGCTCGAGCGGGCCTATGTCCAGGCCCTGTCTGCTCCTCGCTGACATCCTTGTTCTGTGTGCTCACCTGGCAGGCTTCAGGCCCTGGTCTGGCTCCTGGGTGGTTTGTCCAGAAAGCTCACCCTCCACGTTGCCGTGAGGCGCCCAGGCGCTCCTGCTCCCCTGAGGAGTCACCGCCCTCGGGGGCCCCCAGGACCGTGACAGCCTTTCTCCCAAAGGTTCGACTTGGGGCTTCATGGGGAAGTTGTTTCTAAAACTGTGAGTGATTCGCCGGCGAGGAGGTGCTCTGCCCAGGATGGAGAGCTTATGTCTCCCGTGTGGAGCCGCTGGGAGGGGCCCGGCTGCACGGGAGCCCGCCCAGGCCCACTCTGTCCGTGCGGGGCTGTTCTCACCGCGTGGAGGTGGGGGTAGCACGCGCCTGCCCGTGCTCCCGGGGACCTCATCCCAGAGGGGACGGAGAGCCGAGCCGGGCCTTCCCGGGATGGGCCACCCACGTGACCCTGGGCCAGGGACCCCCGAGAGGGAGCAGGGGTCTTCCGCGGCCCAGAGCCTGGGAGGTGCCGGCCCCCACGGTGCATCAGCACACGCTCCTGGTGCAGGCTGCGTCGCCAGCTGCCCATGGGAGCGCAGGAACGGGAGATCCGAGAGGCCCTGACCCAGCCTCCTGGGCAGGGCGTCTGGCAAACCTAGTTGCTGGATAGTCAGTTCTTCCCTGAACTAAGGTTCTGGCTCTGTTGAGTCACACGTTTCCGGCTCTCAGCCTGTAAACACCTGTGGCCGCTTCTCACACACGGGGGTGACGAGGGCGGAGGGGTCGTCGTGGCCCTTCCCTGTGCAGGGACAAGTGGGCCCGAGGGGTCGTGGGCATCACGGTGCCGAGCGTGAGAGGCCTCGGGCCTGCCTCCCAGCCTCGCCCTCACGGCTGAGAGGGAAGGTGCAGAGTGGAGCAGGGTGTACCGCCCAGAGCCCAGGCCCCGCTCTCACCTGCCCCGGGCCTGGGGGCGGGCGGAAGCTCCCGGAACGCCGGCGGCCGCGTGTGCAGGTCGAAGTCCTGGTGGCGCCGGTCCCAGCCCCACCTTTCCCGCTGCGGCGCCGGCTCCGGCAGGTTGGCCAACAGGGCCTTCTCCCTCCACTCCTGCGTCGGGGAGCCGCGGGTCAGGGCAGGGAGGCCCCGTGGACGCCCGCCCAGCCCCACTCTTGCCACCCACCTCCGAGGCAGCGCTGATGGGTGGCAGCCCCAGGGGCCGGGTCATGCCCATGCTGTGGAGACCCGCCGTCTGGAAGCCGATGGGCGTGCGCCAGGCCTGGCGGGACTCCCTGCGGGCCCTCCTCTCCTCCTCCTCCGGGTCCAGGGGCCCCACCATGGCCGACAGGTACTTCTGCGAGTACGTGAACCTGCTGCCAGGCTCCTGTGAACAAGCGCAGACAGACGGGCGCTGTGTCCGGGAGCGGGCCAGGCGCCAGGGCCCTGTCCCCTGGGTCAGAGGCTGCTCCTGAAGTGGCCAGTGCTGGAGGGAAGCCTCAGCCCAGGCCAAACAGGGAGCTGTGAGAGCCAGGGGCCTGCGGCCGTTCACAGCCACGCAAGGCCAGGAAGGCACTGGGGCCCAGCTCCTGCTGTAGGTGGAGGGTCCACGCTTAGTGGGAACACAGCCGCTCCCCCTGCACCAAGATCCCCGCTGACTGCCGGCCACGGGGTCTCCCGCCGCCCCGCCCTGCCCGCAGTGGGCGCGCTGGGCTGCTCTGGGCCCCGCGCCGTCACTCACCTTGGCCATCTCCCGATACAGCTCCTTCTTGGCCAGCTCCACGGAGTTCAGGGTCTGGATACTATAGTTATGCACGGTGTGCGCGCCCGGGGCCGAGACCCGCATCACCCGCGCCGCAGAGCTGGGAGGCTTCCTGCTGACCTGGGAGGCCGCCGAGATGTTTCTCTGGAGAAGGAGACGCCGGTCATCCCCCACACAGGGCGCCTCTACAGCCAGCGGGCGTCAGTGAGGTGACCTCTGGGAGGCGGTCACACCGCCAGGTTCCCGCAAGCAGTCTGGAGCCCGCCCAAAGCAAGAGACGCGGCCCCACCGTCCACACGAGATGAGAGGGCCGCAGCGGGAGCCGCGGCGGGCTCGAGGTCTAGTCTCCAGAGGCCTCAGCACGTCTGTGAGTCACACATGCGGGGGGGAGCGCCTCGCGTCCAGCGTCCGGCTGTGCTCACAGCGGGGGCCAGGTGACTGACCGGTCTGCACCCGAGAGAAGGGCAAGCCCCCTGCTCAGCCTCGCCCCAGGGCCGGTGGGACCCGGGGTCCTGCCGGTGCTCCTGACCCAGGGTGGGAAGCAGACAGTTGCCTGGGGGTGCAGACAGTGACCGCGACTTCGTCTGGAGGCCTGGGGCTGACGGGAGCGGTGCAGTCCTGACTGCCAGCCGGAGTGAGCAGGGCACGTCATGCGAAAGGCCATACGTGGAGCCAGATTGCTCGAAGGGACAGGACAAGAAGGTCAGATCAGGATCACAGTCATTTAGCAACACCTGGTGAAGATGTGAGCGCTGTGAAGCAGAAGTTGAGACCAAAGCAAAAATACCGTCTATGAAAGCCTCAGGGCGAGAGGAGACGAGTGAATGGGAAGTACTGCCGCGGCGACACAGCTCCAGAATGAACTGGGGAGCTGGGAGATCAACCGGACAAGCTCCCCGAGACGCAGCCTTGGACAAGAGGGTGACCCTAAGGACCCAGAGTGTGGAAGATGGAAACACGAGAAGCGGCCCCCAAGAAACAGGAAGGAGGGGCCGGGGAGCAGAGGAGAGGCTGCAGGAAGTGTCGGGGACCCGGGGTTAGACACGAGGTGGGGAAGGACGTGAGGGAGAGCGCACAAGCGTGAGACAGCGTCCTGGGGTGACGCGTGCAGTCACACACAGGCTCCTATGCCACCGGGATGAGAGACGGTCTCCAGCTTCCAGCCTGCTGCTGTTTGGCAATCCAATCTCAAGATAAAGCTTGTGTAAATGAAGGCTGAGAGTGGGGCGGAGTGGGGCGGGGTGAGGCGTATCCAGGGCTTTTCCTAAAGAGAACGGGTTCGTGACAGCCGCCTCAGGACATTAGGTGCAACTGAGAACTGAGGCGCGCCCAGGAGCTGCGGCGGATTCCAGAAAGACAGGTGGGTCCACAGAGCCACGCTGCTAGAAACCAGGCCACCTCGGGAAACGCCCACAGTGCGGGTGATCCCCCTGACCCCAGTCCATCCTCGGGTGAACCGTCAAACTACGGGGACGGTCCAGCTCTGAGCGCGGCGATGTGCTGACCGCACGGACGGGGCCAGCGGGTTTATCTCACGAAGGGAAGGGAGGGAGGCGGACTGGTGTCTGACCCTCTCTGGGAAAGGCTCGGTTTGTCTCCAAGGCCGGGGGCTCAGTGTGCGGACTGCGAGGGCAGGATACAGTGACACGGGAGCCCGCGCCCTGAGCCCGGCTGCTGTGGCCCCACTGTGCGGCTGGGGGTTGTGCCAGGCCGCCTCTCCTGGAGACCTCGGCTGCTTACTGCCCTGGGAGGAGGGGGGCCAAGTGCTGATCTGACCCTTGGCGGCTCTGTGTCCCCTCTGCCCCGGCCCCCGCCCAAGGGTTCACACAAGCCCCAGACCCCACAGGACTCTGAAAGGGATGAAATAAAAATGTGAAGAAGTGCATGTGTACATTTCTTTCCTTCCTTCCTTCATCTAACCTAGACACAGAAATCTGGAACCATTACTGCACAAAAATGACCTCCTTCCTCCGACCTGATGGCGGCACGCTGCCCTGTCCCAAACCCATCCATGAAAGAAAGAAACAGACGGCCTGCGTGCACGCGCCGTGCCTGAGTCTGGCGACTACGCCGACCGCGGGCACAACACTGCCGACTGAGCAGGACTCCAGCGGGGAGTCGGCGTCACATTCGACGAAGGGGGAGGAAAACCATGCCTCCTTTCGTCCCTCTGACCTCCTTGACTCGGGCCACGAAGCCCATCCTCGGGGTGGGGGTCCCCACCGCCCGACGCCTGAGAGGGAGCCTCTACCGCCTGCCTGCCTCTGCCTGGCACCAGAGTCCCGAGCGGCGTGTCAAGGACTCGGGTGGCCTCCCGCCTCTGGGGGCAGGGGTTCCCCACTGCTGCGGCCCGCCTGGGATGAGTCTGGAGGGCGGGGCTTGGCGGGGAAGATGCGGGGAGGCGCGCCCAGGGTGTTGGCTCGGGCACACCCCTTGAAGGCACAGCTCCGGAAGCCCGCTTTCCCCGGGGCGCCCGAGGCAGGCAAGGGAAGGTGCTGCCATCCTGCAGACACTTCTGGGAGCTGCAGCTGGGCCACTGGCGCTTCCTGGCACCCTGCATTCATAAGGCTGGGGCAGCGCAGGGGGCAGGGCCTGGCGGCCATCCGAACAGCCCGATTTCAGGAAGCCACGAGCCACAGGGCCTTTTCCCTCACACCACTCTTGGAGGGAAGGAAAATGGGAGAAAAAGAAAAAAGCCTGCACACCTCCAGCGCAGGAAAAGCAGCTCGGCATCCTTCACGACGGCAAGGATGCCAGTCAAAACAACGAGAAGTCAAACCCCACCAGTCCCCACGGCCCAGCCTCACAAGTCTACAAGAGCAATACACGCGGGACGGGACCAGAGGCACGGCCACCCGCCCCCAAGGCTGTCGCTGGGAGTCTATACTGGCCACAGCCAGTCCAAGGGACGGGCTCCCCAGGCCCCTACAAGGAAGAAAGGGGAAAAAACCAACCTATTGAGACGGGCTATACCGGGGGTCCAACACGCCCACACCTGGGCCTGGATCCCGAGAAAACCATCCAGTTTGAACTCAACAGAGGCACCCCGGCGTTCACCACGGCACTGCTCACAACAGTCCAGACAGGTACACGTCTCCACCGACGGATGGACGCTTGAAGCGCATATGGTCCCTCTAGAGCATGGACCGACTGATTACTCAGCCATAAAAAACCGCCACTGAAATTATCTGATCATGCCACTGGTAGCCACAGGGCTGGAGCCTGAAGGATCATATGGTATGTCAAGTCAGCCAGACACAGCATGTGATTTCCATTCCAGCAAAAGGGAAAGAGAAATCAAAATGACGAATTTAGTAAACAGAAACTCCCAGTTTTCTAACAGAGTTTCAAAAGGGCACCTTGACTGGCCAGAATGAATTCGGAGTGGGAGATTAACATATACGGGGAAATCTGCATTTCTAGTAGATAATCCAGAATCAAGGACCTGAAGTTCAGCACAGGGAACTATTCTTGTGCTTCTGAAATAACCTCTATAGCTAAGGAATCCCAGAAGAATAGCTATACTGTATGTATATGTCATGACTAGGTCAGGTGGTTTTCCACCAACAAGCATCATTTTTCAAACGGACTTCACCGCTGCATACCAACAGCGTGAGATTAAAGGAAAGAAAGAAAAGTCAGGCTTAGTTTATGCCCTCCGACCTCTCCGGCCCCAGCCGGCTTTCCGTCCCGGAACCTCTCCAGCCCCCTGTGGTGGGGCCGCAGTGCCGCCACCTGAGCACAGCGAAAGTAAGACGACTCCTCGCGACCACGAAAGAGTCCTGAACGGAAATGCAGTGGCTGTGCACGCCCATAAAACTGTTGGGAAATCTAAGATTTGATCTAAGTGCACGGACAATAAACAGATCTTGTGGATTTTAATATTAGTTACATCTTAGTATAAATAGGAAAAACTAAATAATGGTTGGGCTTCAATTAGTGATCTTAATATGAATAGATATCTAAAACTATTTTAAAGTAGCAATTCCTAAGACATTTAAAACAAATAGGGAAAATTTTTTAAAACATTATAAAAAGTAAAGATTGAACTAATGAATTAGGTAAACAGTAAAGGTAGATTGGTAAATAATCCAAGAAATGTTTTTTTTTTTAGGAAAAGCTAAGGTGAACACCAGTGTAAAAAAACAACCACCTTGTTGCTTTTCATAAAGAGCTCATGGATATAAAAGTTTCAAACTTCTGAAAGATGTTTTTTCACAAGTGGGGGGGCAGGGGCCAGGGAAGTGGCTCTACCCACAGAGACCAGAGGCCTACACCAGAGTTCAAGGCATCGCAGACGGTGGTGGTTTTTAAGCCCTTTTGGTTGGTACCGGTTAAGGGAGGTCCTTGACCATCAGACCACAGGCACCTGTCTTTCCGTCTCCTCACCAGCTTCCCAGTCTCCTGTTCTCTTCCTGTCTCCTGGCATTTTCTAACACAGATTACCTTATCTCCTGTGTTGCTCAGACATCACATAATATCCATGACCTTGGCAGCTTAAGCGAGGTATTACACACACACACACACACACACACACACACACACACACAGTTCTTTCTCTGGTGAACTCAGGGGCCAAGGGAAAAGAAACAGGTCAGTGTTTCCTTTCCCCTCTGAGGAAGGATGAGCTATGCCAGGGCCGCAGGGAAGGAGGAAATGTACAACCTGGCGTGGCTGGGCCCTTCAGCGAGGGGCCTGGGGCCCCGGGCAGGAGAACTCACACAGGCCAGAGGTCCGGGAGGGCTCGCAGCGGGGCGGGGGGAGCGCCTACCTGAATCAGGCTCGGCTTCTGGACTCTGCTCTTCAGGATCGCATTGTTCCGCCACTGCAGGTACTTCTCCTGATGGGAGTGGATCTCCGAGACGAGGGCGGACTTCCGGCTCTGGAAGCCCTCAAGACTCGGGACAGGGGCCACGGCCAGCAGCTGCCGCTCTGTGAGGTCTTCCTGGGACATGGGCATCCCAAACTCCTGGCTCAGCTCCTTGATCATGGCCGAGGAGGGCAGCAGGTCTCCCGTGATCACCTCCCTGAGCCTGGAGCTGTAACGGCAGATGCAGTAGATCCTGGAAGGCAGAGGTGCCCCGGCTCAGCCTCACCCACCTGGCACCGCAGGTCTGAGCACCCCCACCTCCCCCACCAGGGGAGGGCAGAGAGCTGACCCCAGGTCACACAGCGCACGCGGAGGTGTCGGATTCTCTCTGCTGCGCCCACCGGGGATGAGAGGATGCCTCCTTCCCGGTCCTCCCAGCCCCCCACTTGCCGCTCCGGTTCTCTTTTCGGTTCAGGTGGCCTTACTGCCTACTTCGCATCAACCCCCGCCCTACTGTGCGCGGAAGGTCCTCAACAGGCTGGCAGAAGGGGTGTGGGGCTCAGGGCTCCTTCCGGCCCAGGGGGAGGTCACCAGGTACAGAGCCCCGCGTCAGCGCAGCTGGAAGGATGGCGCGATCACCGCCCCCCAACAGGGGCACAGGGGCGCCCCCGTGTCTCCCGGCCCGCCCCCTCCCTAAGGGCCGGCCGACTCCCGGCCCGGGGAAGCTGGGGAAGCCCGGCCGCCGCCGCCCACACCTGCTCAGCGCCTGGAACACCGGCGGCGGGACGGCTTTGCGCACGTAGAGCGCCGCGCGCTTCAGCAGCTGCGCCAGCGGCTGGAACAGCCGCACACGATACAGGACCGTCTCCAGGTCGGCGTAGAGGCGCCGGCGGAAGCGCAGCTGCGAGTTGTAGAGCGCCTTGAAGGGACCCTGCTCCGCCCGCGGGACCCTGCGAGGCGAGAGCGCGCCAGGGTCGTGCCTCCGCCAGGGATGCTGGCGCCGAAACGCCGCGAACCCGCCGGCTGGGCCCCCAGCCCTGCGTCCTCCCCGCCCCTCGCGCGCCGCCTCGCCCGCCGCGGTGCTGCGCTCAAGGTCCTCCATCTCCCCGAACCTGGGGAGACGACAGGCAGCCTGCACTGCCCGCCGCGGGGGTCTGTGTGCTGGGTGGTGGGGGCGGTCCCCCTTTGCTGCTTCCCTGTTCAGGTTTTCTGTCCATTCTTCCTCTGAGATGTCTTTATTGTTTTTTTATTCATTCACAGGCATCTCTACACACTCAAGAGTACTAGCTCCATATATTGCAAATACTTTTCCTCACTTTGTGGCTTCTTTTTATGGTGTCTTTGGATGAACAGAAGTTAATTCATTTTAATATAGCCAACTCTGTCATTTTTACCCTGTATTCTAATACCTCTGTCTTATTTAAGAAGTCTTTATTCAGAGGTCATGAATATGTCCTCCTATCTTATCTGAAAGCTTTACAACTTAGCTTCTTTTTTTTTTAAGATTTATTTATTATTTTTATTTATTGCTGCACTGTGAGGCATGTGGGATCTTAGTTCCCTGACCAGGGATCAAACCCACGCCCCCCCGCATCCAGAAGGCAGATTCTTAACCACTGGACCACCAGGGAAGTCCCAACTTAGCTTCTTAAAAATAGATTTTTCTTCTACAAGAAAGGCAAGAACATACAATGAGGAAAAGATAGTATCTTCAAGGAGTGGTGCAGGGAAAACTGCAGCTACATGTCAAAAAATGAAATTAGAACATTTTCTCACATCATATACAAAATAAACTCAAAATTGATCACAGATCTAAATACAAGACCTAAAACCATAAAACTGTTAGGAGAACAGTAACCTCTTTGACAATGGTCCTAGAAATATTTTTTTTGGTCTGTCTCCCCAGTGGCTCAGAGAGTAAAGAATCTGCCTACAAAGCAGGAAACCTGGGTTCGATCCCTGGGTCAGGAAGATTCCCCCGGAGAAGGGAATGGCGACCCACTCCAGTATCCTTGCCTGGAGAATCCCATGGACAGAGGCGCCTAGTGGGGTACAGTCCACGGGGTCACAAAGAGTCGGACACAACTGAGTGATTAAACACAGACACAGCTCAGGCAAGGGAAACAGAAGCAAAAATAAAACAAATGGGACCTAATCGAACTTAAAAGCTTTTACACAGGAAAGGAAACCATCAACAAAGCATAAAGGCAACCTACTGAATGGGAGAAAACACTTGCAAAGTATATAATAAGGGATTAATATCC
Source organism: Alces alces (assembly GCA_015832495.2). NCBI lineage: Eukaryota > Metazoa > Chordata > Mammalia > Artiodactyla > Cervidae > Alces > Alces alces. The sequence continues at coordinate 1,692,101 of JADEYB020000014.1, read as the reverse complement.
AAAATATACAAAGAACTCATGCAACTCCATGGTAGAAAACCCAATGGTAGACAACCCAATTACTAAACGGACACAGGACCTGAATAGGCATTTTTCCAAAGAAGATACACACATGGCCACCAGGTATAGGAAAATATGTTCAATATTATTAGTTATTAGGAAAAAGTAAATCAAAACCACAAGATAGCACCTCACACCTATCAGAATGGCTATCATCACAAAGATGGAAAAATAACGCATTGGTGAGGATGTGGAAAAGGGGAACCTGGGTATACTTTTGGTGAGAATGTAAAATGACCACTAAGGAAAACAGTATGGAGGTTCCTCAACAAATTAAAAATAGGACTCCTAGATGATCCAGCAACTCCACTCCTGGATATTTATCCAAAGAAAATGAAAACAATACTTCCAAAATATATATACACCCCAACTTACAACATCCCAGGTATGGCTGTTTTAACTGCCCATCAACAGATGGAAGGATAAAGATGTGATCTATAGATACACTGGAGTATTACGCAGCCATGAAAGATGATGAAATTCGGCCATGTGCACCAAGATGGGTGGACCCATCTTGTGCTTCATGATGTAAATCATAGAAAGACAAACACGTCATGTTTTCATTTATGTGAAATTTGAATTTGAAGACCAAAATGAACCACCAAAAGATTTTTTTGGTGAAATCTGAGTAGGAAGAGACAACAGCAGTCTAGTTAAATTGTAAAGTGTCTATCACTTCCCTGGCGGCTCAGGGGTAAAGAACCCACCTGCCAATGCAGGAGATTTGAGAGATGTGGGTTTGATCCCTGGGTGGGGAAGGTCCCCTGGAGAAGGCAATGGCAACCCGCTCCAGTAGTCCTGCCTGGAGGATCCCAGGGGCAGAGGAGCCTGGCGGGCTACAGTCCATGGGGTCACAAAGATCAGATGCGACTGATCACACACACAGACAACACTGAATCAGACGCCTCCCGCCGGCGGCGACACACCCCGAGCTCGACTTCGAAAGCCCCCTCCACCGCCCTGACAGGCGGCCCACGTACCGGCTCTGGTGACGGGCCCACAGCCGCTGGAGGCCATGGTCGGCCAGGCCCTCCAGGATGAGGAGGTGGACCTTCCCGTCCAGCAGGTGGATGCCGGTGAGCACGTCCAGGTCGGGCTGCTCCTGGGTGTTCACCCGGATCCTGAAGGCGGACAGGATCTGCTGGATGTCCTCCAGCGGGTAGGAGTCCAGGGCCAGGGCCCTGGCGTTGATCGCGGTGACGTCGTGCAGGAGGCCGTGCAGCAGGGAGAGCCGCCCGGCCTCGAACACGAAGACCACACGGCCAAACGGGGAGGGCGCGGCGTCGGCACCGCCCGGCCCGCCGCACAGAGGCACCGCCACGTCCACGCGCAGCTTCAGCAGGCAGCTGGCCTCCACGTAGTCCCCTGGCGGCATTGGGCCGTCCCTGGAGCCCCGGGGCCCCGCCACGCGCCCGCTCCTGCGGCCGTGGCCCAGGGGGGCGGCCCAGGACTCGCAGCTGTGCACGGGAGCGGCCAGGTTCAGGTACTTGTGGCCGAGGAGGAGGTCGGCGAAGCTAACCCGGGCCACGCCGTGCGGGTCCCACATCATCTCCTGGGCCTCAAAGGGGTTGCTTTCCGTGTCTCCGGGGGAGATGAGGGCCTGGAGGTTGAGGTATGCGTCCAGCGGGTCCTCCCCAAACAGGGTGGGCTTTCGGGAACAGCTCTCGGACTTGCGGTCCCGGTCGTGCACTTCCACCACCATGGGGGGCCCCTCCAGGTACTCCCTCAGGTCGCTGGGCTGCATGGCCCCCAGGAGGATGACGTTGACGTCCTGGAAGTACACGTGGCTCCCGTGCGGCTGGCCCTCGGTCCGGTGCACCGGGGCCCCGTGGAACCGGTACCTGCAATACACGGGGCTGCAGAGCCGCTGCAGACGGCAGAGCCCGCGTCACCCGCTGTCCCCGTCCCCCCCCTCCGCTCAAACCCCAGTGCCGCGCCCCTCGCCCCCCGCCCCCTACTGTGACAGCGCCTGTGGTCTTCGGTTCGGCATCTGCGAGCCCCAAGGACAGAGCCAGCTCTGCGGGCCACTGCGAGGACCCAGGGCCTCGGGCAGGGCCCTGAGCTGGCGGCTGGGAGGGCTCAGCGAGCCCCGAGGCCCCCCCACCCCCCGGGACGGCCAGGGCCACGCGGATAGGCCCCGTGCCTCCTCTCGTCCTGGGGCCAGACACGGAGAAGCCGGAGAGGAGAGGCCTTCAGGACAGGGAACCCGCGTGTCCCAGACAGGCACCTGGGGGGCTGGCACGGGTCACCCTGAGCATACAGAGCGCCCACGCAGAAGTGGGGTCTGGGTGTAAGCGGCCTGGGAGGCAGAGGCAGGCGCAGGCCTGTGTTATCACGGAAACAGGGAAGCTTGCACATGCTAAGACTGCAGCATCAGAAACTGCCCGTTCACACAACGTGTGGTCTGAATGCACACCGCTAGTACCAGGGCAGTCTGTTTTCCTGAAACAAAGGCTGATGCTGAAAATTATTTGAAAATAATCTGGGCTGGTTTGGTATGGCTTCCCAGGTACCCGGAAGAAATAATGAAAAAGACTTTCTGGAGCAATCTACTTCCAACCCTGGCCTCAGAAAATTCGCGCCGTCACAGTGGGGTTCGGTGGGGGGAAGGGGACGGCGGGTGAGGGGCAGACGGCCGGGAAGAGCCGCTCCGGCAGCAGCCGGCCCGGCTCGCGCTCACCTCTAGTTCCGTGATGGGCACGGGCTGCAACGGGAGGGAGGAGACGCACTTGATCTTTATGGTCATGGGGTTCAGATCCTGCTTCTGCTCTTCCGTCATGAGGGGAACCTCTGTTCTCAGCATCAAGAAGCAATCTAAGATGTTGGCCGACATCCCAGTGCCGTGGCTCACAACAGACTGCCATCCTGAGGACAGACACACAAGGCGAGCCCATTTCCGAAGACAGCCCTGAGACAAGGACAGGGGGCCGGGGAACCGGAGCGCCGGAGACAAAGTTACACCTCGAGGAGGAAAACCCAAGACACCGGTCACAACGGGGGAGCGCCCACAGGCACCACGCCGATACCCCTTTCTCCACTGGGGCCTCACAGGTTCCCGAACAGAATCGAAGCGTGTGCCTTTTTAAAAAACGCTTTCGTTTCTTTATTTTTGGCTGGGCTGGGTGCTGGGTCTTCATGGCCAGGTGGATTTTTCCCCGCTTGCAGCTGAGAGGGGGCCACTCCCTGGGCACGGTGCTCCAGCTTCTCTCGTTGCAGGGCAGGGGCCCTGCGCGCACGGCCTTCGGCGGAGCCCACGAGTGCGTTGCCTTCCTGCACGTAAGCCGTCGTCATCCCCTCGCCCTAAGAGGGGTGGGACCTCTGCTCCTCTTGCACACGAGGGTATGGAGCCTCAAGGAGCGTGTGAGTGGCTGGAGGTCACACGGTGACTTAACAGATCTAGGCTTTGAAACTAACCAGGCCTCTCTGCTTGCAGAGCTGGAGCTTAGGTGTTTTTTTTTTTTCTTTTTAGCCTTCACCAGTATATCTCCTCCCTCTGAGATGTATGGGCCCCTTTTTAAGAGAAAAGTGTTCTCCCAGCCAAGTCCTGCTTCCTTTCTGCAGTCGCACTTCTGACTCTCATCAATTCTTGATGCTTTTAAACTGTGGTGTTGGAGAAGACTCCTGTGAGTCCCTTGGACTTCAAGGAGATCCAACCAGTCCATCCTAAAGGAGATCAGTCCTGGGTGTTCATTGGAAGGACTGATGTTGAAGCTGGAACTCCAATACTTTGGCCAC
>JADEYB020000014.1:1632918-1668916 GCA_015832495.2 Alces alces | reverse complement strand
CTCTTCGCATCAGGTGGCCAAAGTATTGGAGCTTCAGCTTCAGCATCAGTCTTTCCAATGAATATTCAGGACTGATTTCCTTTAGGATGAACTGGCTCGATCTCCTTGCAGTCCAAGGGACCCTCAAGAGTCTTCTCCAACACCACAGTTCAAAAGCATTCTTTGGTGCTTAGCTTTCTTTATGATCCAGCTCTCACATCCATACATGACTACTGGAAAAACCGTGGCTTTGTAGGCAAAGTAATGTCTCTGCTTTTTAATATGCTGTCTAGGTTGGTCTCACGGTTTGTGGGACCTTATTTCCCTGACCACGGATTGAACACGGGCCCATGGCAGTGGAAGCACCAGTCTTAGCCACTGGACCACTGGGGAATTCCCTTGGGCCCATTTCTTTTTATTTATTTATTTGTGGCTGTGCTTTTGCTTCGTTGCCGCGTGAGCTTTCTGTAGCTGTGGCGAGTGGGGGCTCCTCTCTGGCTGTAGTGCACCGGCTCCTCACTGCGGTGGCTTCTCCTGTCGTGAGCACAGGCTTCAGAGCGCAGACTTCAGTGGTTGCAGCGCTCAGGAGCTGTGGCACGCGAGCTTAGTTGTTCTGAGACATGTGGGATCCTCCCAGATCAGGGTTGCAACCTGTGTCTCCTGCACTGGCAAGCAGAAACTTAACCACTGGACCACCAGGAAAATCCAGGGCCCATTTTTAATAGAAGTAAAACGATCTCTAAACATTCAGCTAAACTCCCCAACCAAGACTCTTAAAAATGTAAAAGCTTCAACACCAAAAACGACAGCTCTCAGACAATCCCAGATGCTCCAGGGGACTAGGCAGGATAACACACACTTTCGGATAAACAGGTTGACGACGTCAAGGGCTTGTAAAGTATCCATGCCCCTCAGCTGGCCAATAAATCACCCGGAGACAGAGCCAACCATCGACAGTGTTACTGGAGTGGAGAGAAAACACCACGATGACTACCTCCTGGGTCAGTCCTAAGTGGGCGCGTGGACCAGCCTTCGAGAAGAATGCTGCCCAGGGATGGTAATGAAGGCAGAGCCGCTTAGGAAGATGGCTGATGTGCAAAGAAAGATCCAGACAGCAGCATCCCAACTCATTTCTTTAAGTCAAGTTTAAGGAGGTACAGCTGAAACGTCCTGTAAAATTCACCCTTGTAAGCGCTTTCAGTGACGTGTAACAGTCACGTATTAATAACTTCCACGCCAGTGAAGACAGAGAATATCCCATCACTCCCGAAGTTCTTTCATGCCCAAATGCATGGAAAACGTCTGAAAAGAACACATCAGAAGACCTCTGTTCTCTTGGCACGATGGGGAATGTTTTTGCTTTTTAGCATTTTTCTGGGCTGTTTGAAGATCCTGTGAACGACATACTATTTGGAATGGCTCAAACAATACCAAGCTGACTTCAGAAACATTGCTTCTCTCCGAGGGCCTCTCCCGCACACAGACACACACCCATCCCCCAGCCCAGACAAAAGCGCAGGAGACTTCTGAGTTTGCTCACTTGGAATCTGAAACAAAAACCTGGTGGGTCCAATCGGAATGATTTCAGAGGCGCCTGGTAACACAGCCCCACAGACAGACAGGCCTGACAGCCCCCCATTATCACCCCATGCTCCCCTGCCCCCGCGGAGCTGCGGGGGGCAGAGGCCAGGCGCCGGCTCTAAGGCAAGATATTTAAAGGCTTTCAATACTGACTGTTGAAAGGATTCCCTCCCCAAAAGCAGTCGCCAGCTGCAGCAACAGGGGTAGTCTCGTCAGGGTCATCAGCTCTCAGCACTAACATGAGACTGAATCAGATTCGTCTGCAAGACACGGCTCAGAAGTTCAGAGCCAGGTTCCAGACTCATGATCTAAAGGTGCACAGCAACCCCTTGGATGGTGGGACTCCCAGCCTAGAAGTTTCTACAGTCCAGTTAGGGGATCCAACCAACAACCAACATTTGGAATCTCGCGGACTCCATCATCCCTGGGTGAAAGGGTGCTCGAATCCGAGGCATGCCTGTGATTTCCTTCTGAAGCAGTGTGTTCACGTCTACAAAAATGTGTTCAAACAAAATAATGTAACTAGTGCCTACTTAATGCCAGGCCATGTGTTGGGCACGGGGGCCATATGGGATCTCTGGCCTTGTGAACCTCAGCCCTTGAGGCAGGCCTGCAAATAAATGGCGATGGTTGCTTTTAAAAGTACAAATTAAAGGGTCTTCCTTGGTGGTCCCCTGGTTAAGACACTGCACTTCCACAGCAGGAAGCATAGGTTTGATCCCTGTTTGGGAAACTAAGATCCTGAATACTTTTCGGTGTGGCAAAAAAAATAGAAAAAAATCAAAATTAAAAGTTTTAAATCCTCTATAGGCAAAGAAAGCACCACACCATGCCCAGAGACAGCCGTGGGGGGGCAGCTGAGATGGGTGGACAGACAGGCACACGTCCCTACCCTCAGGCCGCCAGCATCTGTCAAACAGGCAGACAGACCGACACAGCAGGCGAGAGAGTCTGTTAGGGGTGCAGAGGGCTTGCAATGTCACCGAAGGCCTGGCAGAGGAGGTGACTTTGCCGCAAGGAACTTGGAGGTGAGGGGGCAGGCTGTAAGCACCTGGGGGAGGCAGATGCAAAGGCCCTGAGGTGAGTCAGAGAAACTGCAAGCAGGTCGGTGAGGGAGGCAAGGGCAGGGTACAGGGGACGCGGAGGTGCAGCCAAATACAAAGATAAAGCGAAGATGCGATGACGTTTCTGTGCTCTATAAATATGCCAGAAGCCATTTACTTATATACCTTAAATGGGTGAACTCTGTGGGCTGTAAATGGTAAAGAAAGTCTTCCCCCCTAAAAAAAAAGCAAAGCAAAGCAAATACACTGACTGCCCTGTGAAAAAGGAAGATGTTACAGTGAAAGCCAAATGCCTCCAACCCCTAGAAATAACCACTGAATCTGTCTGCGGACTCCTCTGTATTTTTCTGTGTACTTACACACACATGACCGCAGAGAAAATACTTAGCACTGCTTTGGGCAGGTTCGCCGTGACGTCACGGTTACACTGTACACGACGTGCGACAATTCGCTTTTTCACTCATCCTTGTCTGGTCGTTCATCCTGGGGAGAGCGGTGTCTCCAGTTTCTCACTGTTACAAACGACAGTACGATGAACACCTTGCGCACGTGTTTTTCTAAGGTAGAAACCAAGATGTGGAGTTGATGTAAAATGTTGTGTCGAACTGTCGTTATTTAGTCGCTCAGGCATGTCAAACTCTTTGCGACCCCGTGGACTGTAACCCACCAGGCTCCTCTGTCCGTGGGATTCTCCAGGCAAGAACACTGGAGTGGGTTGCCATTCCCTCCTCCAGAGGATCTTCCTGACCCAGGAATCAAACCCACACTGCTTGCATTGGCAGGTGGACTGTGTGCCACTGAACCACCAGGGAACTTTAATAACTTTTTTAATGCGCATACAGAACAGCTGAGAAGGAGCACCTCTTCCTGGCAGAGACACGTGGTGGGCAAAGTCTCCAAGGACGAGTAGAAATTTGCCAAACTGACAAAGCGCCCACTCTGGGGTACTGCACCAGAGGAGACAGAATGCCGGTGCTTTTTCAAACTCCAGGATTTGACGTCTGAATTGCTAGAGCTGTACATGAGGCCAGATGCTGCCCATCTTAGCTTCTTGCTCCCTTTAGGCTGGAAGACAGTTCCTGCTATCAGACTAGGACATGTCTACACCTTGCCTACGCAAAAAAAGAAAAGAAAAGAAAAAAGGAAAAGCAGCCTTACTTTACCTTGGAGGCTGCTTTTATCTTCCAGAAAGGTGTTCTAATGCATCAGAGAAAATGTCTGGCCAGACAGCTACCTGATTGGCTAACCCCCCAGCTCATTGGTCAACAGTTCTGGTTACAGGACCAACTCACCATTCTTCGGCACAAAGGGCTGGGAAGAAAGAAGACCTCAGCTTTCCTACCCCGCCCCGGCCCCAACACACCCAGAGCGGTTCAGATGGGTTTCCACCGGGACCACCTTAAGGCATCCCCTCATTCTCCAGGTTGGTGTTCCCGGCTCGTTACCACGCGAGGGCCGTGCCCGGCCCTGGTGGAGCTAGAAGTCGGTTTGGGGACCCAGCAGCTGACTTGAAGGGGAGGGGCCTCCCCGCACCTACGGGGGCACGCTGGTCCAGGCCAGCTGGCCGGGCTCCCCCGGATTTCCAGCTAGAAGGGTGGAGGGGCGCGTGGGCGTGCGGACACGCCCCCAGCAAGAGAACCTGGCTGCCACCCCCCAGTGCCCCCCAGCTTCCATCCTGCGCCCACGCCCACCCCCACCTGGGGCGCACTGCACAAGGAGAGAGTTGAGAGGACAGACCCCGGAGTGGGAAGGAAAGAGGAGGCGCCAGGGACGCCCCGAGATCGGGAGAGAGGCCAGGCGGTGGCGGCCCCACGGGGACCTGGGGGCCGCTGGGTCCCCTTCCCCAGCCCCCGCCAATCCCACCCGGGTAAACACAGCGCCGCCGCTAGACGCCGCCGGCTTCGCTAAGCCCCTCCTTTCGGGGAAGCCGGGCCGCCCCTGGAAGTGGTGGGCGGAGGGACCGGAGGAGGGGCGCTCCGCCGCGCTGGAGCCAGCGGCCCGGGCGCGGAAGCCGGCATGGAAGGCGCGGCGAGTGACCCGTACCGGCGGCCCGCGCGGCGCACGCAGTGGCTCCTGAGCGCCCTGGCGCACCACTACGGGCTGGACCGCGGCGTGGAGAACGAGATCGTGGTGCTGGCCACCGGCCTGGACCAGTATCTGCAGGAGGTCTTCCACCACCTGGACTGCCGAGGGGCCGGCCGCTTGCCCCGCGCCGACTTCCGCGCGCTCTGCGCGGTGCTGGGGCTGAGCGTCGAGGGGGCTGCCGCCCCCGGGGAGGCCTCCGGGGATACGGCCGCCGGAGACACGAACTCTGGGGACGTGATCGACGGGGACGCGGCCGCTGAGGAGGCCGCCGACGGGGACGAGGATGCCGAGGAGGAGGCACGCCTGGCGCTGCGCGCGGAGCCGCCCGAGCTCACCTTCCGCCAGTTCCACGCGCGCCTCTGCGGCTACTTTAGCACCCGCGCCGGGCCCCGTCTGCCCCGCGGCGCTCTGAGCGAGCACATCGAGACGCAGATCCGCCTGCGCCGCCCGCGCCGCCGCCGCCGCCGAGCTGCCCGCCCGGCCGGCCCCGACGGCGGCCCGGACGGCGAGCGCCTGGCGCGGCTGGAGGAGGAAAACAGCAACCTGCGCGAGCTGGTGGAGGACCTGCGGGCCGCGCTGCAGAGCAGTGACGCGCGCTGCCTGGCGCTGCAGGTGCGCCCGCGGCCGGGGCGGAAGGGGGTGGCGGGTAAGGACCGGACTGGAGGGCCGGCGACCGCGGCGGGCCGAAAGCCCCTCCTGGGCAGGAGGGGACGAGCAGGGGGCAGCCCGCCTGGCTTGAGCCTACTTGCCTCCCAGCCGCTCCAACCCCATTCCACCCCCAAACCCCAGTCCCACTGAGGAAACCATCCTCAGCCTCACCGCGTCTCCTCTTAACCTCTGATCCAGACCCGGACCCTTCCAGGAAACCCGGACGGTCTCACAAAGGCCTCTAGAGGCTTCTGGCAGGCCTAGGAGATAAGGTGTGAGGAAGACTCTGTCCCGCCCTTAAGGGGCTCCCTGCCTAACCGGGTCTACGGGCATCAACAGACATTGCAGGGCCTGCCTCGGGGCCAGGCCTCGCGTCCCCGGTGCTAAATAGCGTCACACTGTCAATCGGGCAGGCACAGGCCACCCAGCGCTGCAGGGGCTAGGCTCCGACAGAGGCACGGACCCAGGGCAGCGTCTGCAATTCAGCCAGCCTTGTGCCAAAGGGGACGACAGAGGCGCGGGCTCAGACGAGGCCCAGAACAGACTCCGAGGGAGCTGCCTGCTCCCCACGCGGCCCGGGCACAGCCCCGAGGGGTAGGGAGAAGCCCGAGGCGCACAGGGGTCGAGGCGCAGATTTTAGTGGCCAAGGCAAGGGCGCGCGATGGGCATCCCGGAAGCAAAGCGTGGGGCGGGGAGGTACTCCTTTTATGTGGAGCGAGCCCATCCAGGATCGTTCGTTCTTTAAGTCTTCGCTGAACACCTACTGTGTGCCAGGCCTATTTTAGGCCCCTGAAGGCACAGCAATAAACACTGCAGAAGAAAACCCCACCCTTGAGGAGCCGCTGCCTGGCAGCTAGGGGTGAGGAGGTCCCGGAAGATGCACCTGAGACCACGCAGAGAGGACCACCTCTGTGGGATGGAGGCGGGGCGCCCCAAGGGCGGGAGGTGGGTGAAGAGTCTGGGGACTCACTGGAACCGTGCAAAGAACAGAGCCCGAGCTTTGGGCCTCGGTGGCCCGCATCCATCACCCAGGGGCACCCATTACCACCAGACGATGCGAGCTCCCATCTTAGCAGAGTTAGGGTGTGGGCTAACCGAGCTCACACGGAGGGTTTGCTCGCGCGCTCTGGGCCGGGTCGGGGTCCCGCGCGAGGAGCTCACCGCCCGTCCTGCCGCCCTGTCCCGGCAGGTCGGCCTCTGGAAGAGCCAGGCGGGCGCCCAGGAGGCGGCGCGCGGCGAGCCCGAGGCGGCGGCGCGGGAGCTGCGGCAGGCGCGGGGCGCGCTGGCGGCGGCCGAGGCCGACGCGGGTCGGCTGCGCCGGGGCCAGGCCGAGGTGCGGCGGCGCGCGGAGGAGGCCCGGGAGGCGGTGCTCCGCAGCCTGGGGCGCGTCCGCGAGCTCGAGGCGCTGGCGCGCCAGGTGCCAGGCCTGCAGCGCGGGCTGCGGCGGCTGGAGGGCGAGCTGCGGCGCTACAGGTGAGCAGGGCGGGGACTGGGGTCGGGGACCCCCTCCCGTTCTCCGGCGCTTTCCTCCTCCCCACTCGTTCTCGTGCTTCCCTGTTGTCCACGTGTTCATGGGTCCACTCGCCCACCCATCCATCCATGGGCCTGTTTTGACCGGTGGGTGCAATGCTAATGAGGGTGACCGCTGAGTTCCTAGCGCCCAAGATGGGCCAGCCTCTGAGCGCTCGGGTGACTGAACTCACTGAGCCCTCCCAGCCACCAGCCCTGGGAGGCAGGCGCCGCGATGGCCCCCTTCTCCAGGCGAGAAGACAGACAGGCACGGGCCCCTTGCCCTCGCTCCTCCAGGGCAGCACGCTGGGCTTGGGACCAAGGCTCAAGTCCCGGCAGGACCTCTGATGTGACACCTTGGGAAAGTCACTGGCCCCCTCCGAGTCCCTGCTTCCTCTTGGGGGGAATGGAGACTGCGGTTCCTGCCTACCCGAGTGGCTGTGAAGATGCCGTGAGGCCTGCCTGGATCACTTAGGTGCCCAGAGAACAGAGCTCCCACCGTTTCAAACCCCAAGGCGCCGGGCGTGCCTTCCACATGTGCTGAGCGCCGGCTCTCTGCAGCAGCTGTGGGAGGCTGCAGGGGGATCACTGTGAAGGCGACGTGACCTGCCACAGGAGGGGGGTGCTGGGGGCGGGGGGTGTTACCTGGCGAGATGGGCCAGGGAGGGGAGGAGGGGAGGGTGCTCCAGAAAACGGAAACGGTGGAGGCAGAGAGCCGGGGCCGGAGGGACCTGGGCTCCGGCCAGAAACTAAGAGTGGCTGGAGGCAGAGGGCGGGAGAGGCAGGCAGGGACCGGGCCAACCAAGGTCACGGTGAGGACGTCAGCCTTCCCTCAGGACAGCATGAAGCCATGGAAAGGTTCTGGCCGGGAGGGGGTGGGGGCGGTCACAGGAACAGACTTGCAAAAAAAGTCTCTCTGCTGTGATACAGCTGTGACAGGGAGGGGAAGGCAGGAGGGAGGGGCTGCTGTCCGCCTCCAGCCCGAAAGGAAGCTGGTCTGGCCCAGACTGGCGGGCGGGGCAGCCAGAAGGGGTGGCTTTGAACCTAGTTCCTCACCAGGCAGAACCTGTCCTTGAGTTCCGAGGTGCTCTCCGTGGGGACGCAAGAAAGCACAATGCTGGAGGCTAGAGGCCCGCTCTGAGCTAGCCTCCTGCAGCTCCAAATGTTTGGACAGTCACTTCCTGTTTGCAGAGCTGATCGGCTGGGGAGCAGGGCCCATTGGCTTAAGGCCCGTGTCCAGCCTTCGATCTTTCTCCAAGAAGAGAAATAAAGGGTCTCTTCTTTCTTTTGCCCTAAAGTAACTGTCCTTTACAGTATGATTGTGAAAGTAACTCCAAATATTCATGTAGCTCTTTACAGGACAAAACTTGGATCCACAGCCAATGCATAATTTAATCATCTCAAGACTGTGCAAGGGAGAGGTTCTGCCCCATCTTACAGACTGTGGGAAGTGAGGCTCTGAGAGGTCAAGTGACATACCAGGGCCGTATAGCCAGAAGGTGGAAAAGGAAGCTCTGTCTGGCCCCACAGCCTGTGTTGTTTCTTTGTTTCCACTTCACCTTCTCTGTTGTTGGCTCATGATTACAAGATGGCTGCTGCAGCTCCAGACCTCATGTCTGCTATCCAGGCATAAGATGGACCAGGGACATTCAGAGCAAGAAGGATTTTCTGATAGTTAGCTTTGCCTTGATATTCAGGGAGAGGGCCCCAGACCCCTGCTTCTCCCTCTGGAACTTGCACCTCCTTCACCTTGGCCAGAACTGCATCATGTGGCTGCCTCTACCTGTAAGAGAGTCAGGTGATGCTGATATCCCAAACAAAACTGGGCTCCTGGTTCGATCCCTGGGTCGGGAAGATCCTCTGGAGAAGGAAATGGCAACCCACTCCAGTATTCTTGCCTGGAGAAACCCGTAGACAGAGGAGCCTGGTGGGCTACAGTCCATGGGATTGCAAGAGTTGGACACGACTTAGCAACGAAACCACCACTTTAGGAAGGGAAAGGGGACCAGATGCTGCAGAGGCTCCAAAGGCCATGCCCAGGGACGAGGAAACCAGGGGCCAGACAGGGGCCTTCCTACGGTGCTTCGGTGACGGCTGTCACTTATTTCCCGGCCCAGCCCCGGGAGCAGGCCTCCTCTGTCTGTTTTCTGTAGTCAGAGCTTGCAGGTTTGCAGGCTGACTTGCCCCCAACACTCTCTATCCTTGAAGCAAGGAAGGGGAAGGGGACAGAACAGCCAAGAACACTGGTCACAAAACCAAGCTTGAGGGACCCGGGACGCAGCTGAGCTTCCCGGCTCCAGACCAGACCCCTTCCCCGGCGGAGCCCCTCCTCAGGTGCCCTCTCAGCCGCTTGCTGCTCAGGAGGAATTGCCGTGAGTTCTTTCTCAAAGCCGGCCTTCTCCTCCCTCCCCAGGCCTCACCTCTCGGGGAAGCCGCCTCCTCTCATCTCTCTGGCGTTGCTGTAACCCCAGCCGGTCCAGTTCTCCCGTCATGATGGGGATGGCCACCCTGAGCCCAGCTTTGACACAAGTCAGGACCCTGAAGGGCCCCCCGGTCATGGGGGGTGTTCCCTCTCTGCCCCTACCAGGGCCTGAATCTGGGCTGCTTTCTAGATGCGTTTCTTAGCTCCAGGTTTCTGACTACACTGCTGGTGAGAAGCGGCCCCACACCTTAGGCAGCATCCCGAGGCAGCCGGTGGGGTTTTCTCGCCTCCGTCTGGGGATGAGGTGGCCCCTGGATGCCCCCTCCTTCAGGGGCCTCCTTGTCTTCACGCAGCAACCAGGCCCCCTGCCCCTGAGCCACCTGGGCCTCAGACCCCAGTCCTGACCCCTCGGGGGTGTTTCTGTGCCACCTCCCGCTCCCCACACACACCGGGCATCTTCCCTTCCAATCTGCAACCTTGGGTCTGCATTCCCCTAAATGGTAAGGTTTTCTCCAACACTGCTGTGTGTTTGAAGATAGAAAGGGCGCTTCCCATAGCACCTCCATCCACCGTCTTGATTGGGAACCTAGGAGAACAGACAGGAGATGCTTAAGCCATTGGAGACACTCACGTATGGGCCCCACATTTCCTAACCACCTTCCACGGACAAAGCCCGGTGCAGATACCTCGGGCACACAGAACAGACACAGGCACGCCCACTGCCCTCTGAGGCCCCTGGGCCCGAGCAGAGCAGGCCATGAACTTGCCTGCAGGGACACACATGCGCTTTGTGCAGAGGGGCCCAAGGGAGCGACCGCTGCTTGCAGAACCGTGAGGGTCCTGGATCTCATACAAGTATTCTGCACATCAACGCAGTCCACAGCCTCCTGGAGCTCCCCCAGCCAGCCGGCCTGCAGAGGACTGCTGGGCCCATCACGGCCCCATCAACCTCCGGGCTCCAGCTGCCCACAGCTGGCCTCCTCAGCCTCACACCACCTCGTCCCAGACAGCAGACTCGGCTCCTCCGAATCCCACAGGACAGTTCCTCCTCCCGGCACGCGTGTGATCAGAGCAAGCACGACTGAGGATCCCGAGGGGAAGACGCGGATTACGAGGCAGTGATGCAGTTTCACGCGGAATATTTAACACCACGATTTATACGATGTCATTTAGCCCTCCAAACACTTCTCCCAAGCTACACCCAAACACTCCAGCTTTCCCTCCTCTGTTGTCTCTTTCCATCAGCCAGGTCTCTTAATGAGTGCCAGAAAGTCTGACTCGCTTAAAAAAGAAGCTGGCTTTTACTAAAGTTTAGGCGATGCCAGCTTCAGGCATGGCTGGATCCAGGTACTCAAACAATGTCACCAGCATACAGAAGCTCTGGGCTTCACCCCCAGGCAAGGTCTCTCCCCTGGCAGCCTTTGGGGCACTAAGATCTACAAAACCCCAAGTCCAGTAGAGATCAGCTCTTGTCTGAGCTAGCTTGCTGGAGTGCCAGGCTCAGCCTCGGTGGACCAACTTGGAAGCACGTTCATCCCTGAACCCACCAGGAGTCAGGATCACGTGATGCTCTGACCGGCCAAACGTTAGTGACTGACCCTCCGAACGTACACATACCCACAGTGAACCCCGTGGAACTCGGTCTGAGCCCCTCCCAGGAGAATCACAGAAGTGCATGTCCCAGAAATGTTGAACGATACACACCCCAAAGTCAGCTCTCCCAGGCCACCGAACGCTTCGCGGTGTTTCGGGGCCGTCTGCACCCTCACCAACCTGCCTGTCCTGTGCCTCAGAAGTTGCAGGGAGGGTGAGCCAATCAGCCCAATAAGGATGGGCTTCTTACCAGTCTCCAGGCCCAGCCTGTGAACCCTGCGAGGAAGCAGGACAGCTTGCGGTTCTAAGGCCCAGCACCCAGCCCAGGGCCCCAGGGAAAATGGTGAATGAGTAAGTGACAGGACCAACGGGCGTGTGGACGGGACCAACAGGCCTGTGGATAGAAGCAGCCTCGGAAACGTCTTGGCAGCAAGGACACGGGCATCCAGCGCCCAGCGGGCACCTAGCTGTCCCAGGGCATGACCCTGCCTGCAGCGGAGCTGCCCTGCTCTCGGTGACCATGGATTCTCTCAAAGCTTCGAGTCTCAGCCACCTGTCTGCCCGCCGCCCCCGCCCTGCGCTGTTGAGGAGAAGCTGGCCCTTTCAGACACCTGGCCCGGCCGCCTGCTGGGCAGGGGCCGGGCTCTGCCTTCAGCAGGGAGACAGAGAAGCCAGCTCAGTGGGGCTGAAGAAAGGGCCTCTGTGGCTTTGTTGTGTTTGCCGGGAAGGAAGCAAAGACCCGGGTGGGGGCGGAGACGGAGGGAGGCAGGGGGCCGCCCTCCACAAAGATGAGGGCTTTGCCGGCCCCCCCTTCTCCCGCCCCCACCAGAGCAGCCGGCCTGGGGGGGTGGGGGGCAACGTCAGGGGGTCAGGAGGGAGGCAGACGGGTGGGGGCGGGCGGCGGCGCGGAGGCTCCATCTGGGGCAGAGGGGCGATGCAGCTCCCAGTATCCTGAGAAACCAGTGTGCGGGTGGCCGCTCATGGGAACCAAGGCCTTTCCCGAGGACAATACCCCAGCTCACAAAGGGACAGTGCTGGCCAGGCGCCTGCCCCACTGGACCACCCGGTTCGGGGCGGGGGGCGGGGGCAGGCTTGGGAGGCCCAGCCCGGCCTAGGCCTGAGTCCCAGCTTTCCCAGACGCTTACCGGGCCCTTGAGCTGGTCTGTAACCCCTGTGAGCCTCCCTTCCCTTACTGTGAAGCGGGGGGACCCTGCGCCCCCCGCTGGGTGTGGGTGATCAGTGAGCTGGGGGCAGGGCCGTGCAGGCTGCGGGTGCTGACCTGTGTACATCATTCTTGCCGCTGTGAGCCTCCATATCCTAATCGGTAAAACGGAGCAAGAACGGTAACTATTCTGACACCCACTTCACAGGGAATTTGAAGATAAAGTCACAATACATATGAAGCACCTAGAATGCTGCTTAGCACTGAGAAGGTCCCTGATAAAGTTGGAGATGACTATTACATCTATCCCTGCTCACAGCATCCCCCATAAACAGGAATGGTAATAGGGGTCAGTGTTGTTGGTATGAACTGGAGTCTAGCCCCCGAGAGCCCCTGGTGCGTGGGGACCACCACAAGCTGAGCGTCGGCGCCTGCCGGAGCTGCAGAACATGGGCAAGCACAGAGGAGGCATGCGTGATGGGGCATCTCTCGGGGGAAAGCCGTCACTTGAGCTGGGTGCTGAAGGATGAATAGCAGTTTTCTCAGGCAAGGCAGATTCAGGTTGCTGTGAGTGTGAACAAAGGCCTGGTGCCTCGAAGGAGCAGGGAGACGGACTGTGGCGGGCGGGTGGGAGGTGGGAGGTGGCAGAGAGGGTGCTGGGAGCGCAGGTGGGGATGGTGAAAGGCCCTGAGCGGGGCTGAGGCACGAGGCCTTCGCCCCAGAGAACGAACAAGACAGACACACCGGGAGCGCAGTGGCTGCCCTGAGCTTCACGGCGGCCCTTCAGGCTGTGGAGAGAGACGGGCAGATGGGGAGATGCAGGGCGAGGAGGCCGGTGAGGGCGCTGTTTCTGGGTGCAGTGCCCGAGAAGGGACGGGCCACCAGCCCACACCCCGAGGCCTCACCCGGAGCTGGCCGGAGCCTCTCTGTCCTGAGACGCTTCCTCAAGGACGGAACCTTAGGATCTGCAGGATAAAACAGACAGTAGGGCGGGAGGCAGCAGAAGCGTGGACAAGGGGACCCTTCCTCTGGGTGGAGGAGCCCGCAAGGGGTCACCCAGAGCGAGTCTTCACGTCCACCCGCTGGGTCGGGGAGCGGGTGTCACCCCGGCGCCAGCAGAGTCGGCCGATGACCCCTGGGTGTCAGGGCAGCACGGGCCTGATGCTGAGGCAGGACCTCGGGGCCAGGGGGGTGCACGCCGTGCCTCGGGACTCACACATGGTCGCGTTCACAGTCCCAGACCCCAGGAGCAAGCTCAGCCAGCGGTCCCACTGGGCAGAGGCTGAGGAGGGGTGGTCACGAGACTGCGGCTCCTCCCGACTCCAGGGGGTCCTGTTGGAGCACGGGAAGCCCTCAGTGGGCGGTCAAGTCAAAGTGTGAAGGGCGAGTCGCTCACTCTAGTCCGACTCTTTAAAACCCCAGGGACTGCAGCCCGCCAGGCTCCTCTGTCCGTGGGATTCTCCAGGCAGGAACACTGGAGTGGGTCGCCATTTCCTCCTCCTGGGGATCTTCCTGACCCAGGGATTGAAGCCAGCTCTCTGCATTGCAAGCAGATTCTTTACAGTCTGAGCCACCACGGAAGCCCCAAGTTGGGGGTTATTGGACTGCTTATTTAACTTCTATGCAGAGCACATCATGAGAAACGCTGGGCTGGATGAAGCACAAGCTGGAATCAAGATTGCCAGGAGAAGTATCAATAACCTCAGATACGCAGATGACACCACCCTTATGGCAGAGAGTGAAGAGGAACTAAAGAGCCTCTTGATGAAAGTGAAAGAGGAGACCAAAAAAACTGGCTTAAAACTCAACATTCAGACAACTAAGATCATGGCATCTGGTCCCATCACTTCGTGGGAAATAGATGGGAAACAATGGAAACAATGAAAGACTTTGTTTTCTTGGGCTCCAAAATCACTGCAGATGGTGACTGGAGCCATGAAATCAAAAGACACTCGCTCCTTGGAAGAAAAGCTATGACCAACCTAGACAGCATATTAAAAAGCAGAGACATTACTTTGCCCACAAACGTCCATCGGGTCAAAGCTGTGGTTGTTCCAGTGGTCATGTGACGCATCTTCAGCGATGTCTCTCAGACAGGCAGGTTTCACCACACTATTAAAGGCAAAAAGCAGGTGGACATCTGTCCTCTTCTACCCAGAAAAGCAAGGCCTGTCCCCAAAACCACACGCGCACGGCCAAGAGAGAGCATCAGCCAATGCCGGGCCCACGGGCCGGGAGCCGGGGACGAGCGGAGACCACGCGGGAGAAGGAGCCGGCCACTGAGCTGTCTGATGGACAGTGTCCCCAGAGACGTCCACCCCCAGGCAAGTGCATGTCCCCAGCCGGACTTCCTCAGGGCACAGCCTGGGCCCACACTTCCCACTGACAGCCTAGGGTCTGGGTGGTGGGCTCCTGCCAGGAGAAGGGTCTTGATTAAAGCTAATGCACACAGTAGTCATGTACAGATGTGAGAGCTGAACCATAAAGAAAGCTTAAGTGCCGAAGAACTGATGCTTTTGAACTGTGGTGTTGGAGAAGACTCTTGAGTCCCTTGAACTGCAAGGAGATCCAACCAGTCCATCCTAAAGGAGATCAGTCCTGAATAGTCATTGGAAGGACTGATGCTGAAGCTGAAACTCATAATTTGGCCACCTGATGTGAAGAACTGACTCATTGGAAAAGACCCTGATGCTGGGAGGGATTGGGGGCAGGAGGAGAAGGGGACGACAGGGGATGAGATGGTTGGATGGCATCATTGACTCGATGGACATGAGTTTGAGCAAGCTCCAGGGTTGGTGATGGACAGGGAGGCCTGGCGTGCTGCGGTCCATGGGGTCACAGAGTCGGACACGCTCAGCGACTGAACAACAATCAGTGCAGTAAATGTGTCCTTCAGAAAGGGGTGGCAACCTGGCCAAGGTCACCCAGCCAGTCAGGGCACAGCCCAGGCGGGACTCAGTCCTCAGGGGCCCAGGAGTCCCAGGCCCTCCTGCTTCCGTCGGGGTGGGGCTCAGGAACAGCCTCAGCTCTGGGCCTCTGGTTATGCTGGGGATGCTCTGTGACCGCACGTTCGGGAACCCTGCTTTCCAGTTCCAGGCCAAGCGGGGGGCCTCAGGCACGCAGACTGGGGACAAGCAGAACATGGTTGGTCCCCCAGGCCAGGGGCAGCCTCCCAGGACCCGGGTGGCCTGGCTGCCAGACCAGTCAGTTGCATTTGGCCGTGACGGTGGTCCTGGGAGGTGGGGTCCCCCTCCGGCCCCAGCGTCCTCCACTCTGCCCATGTGCACACCTCCAGCTGCACCAGCCTCTCTGCTCCTCACACCCCAAAGCTCTCCCTGTCTACTTCAGGCGCCCTGACCACACTAGGCGACTCCTGCCAAATTCACATCCATCCAGCCATCTGAGCTACATCCCGTGACGTCTTCAGAGGCCCTGGCCTCTGCTCCGTCACCTGTCATAGCCCCTGGCCTTCCCAGCTTTCATTTGTTTCTGCTGTGACTTCACCAGCTCCTGGTGGCCCGAGGAAGGCAGGCTCCCGCAGGTGGGGCCGCTCACTACATGCAGTTTCCAGCACACTCGGTGGCCGCCACCCGGCATCTGTCGGATGCATTACAGAGCAGAATGAACAGCCCGCGCTGGAGGGGCTTGCTCGGGCACCCCCTGCACCTGGCCCCCAGCAAACGCAGCGCCCTGCGTTCAGCTGGGGAGCAGAAACAAGGAGCAGTCAGGAAGGGTGCCCCGGCCCCGAGCACTGTCTGCACACTCCACTCCGAGGGTTTATTCTCAGCTCTTCCTCCGAGGCCCCCCACTGAGCCCGTCTTCCTACTGTTGTTCTCTTGTTTGCATGTGCGAGTCTGTTTCCTGTGAGCCTTTGCTCAGGAAAGGCAGCCGGCCTGTGAGCCTCTGGGCTGCCGGCTGCCTGGCGCCCCCGCTCCTGGCCAGGCCCCACGTGTCCACTCAGCCCAGGGGCTTCCTGAAGCTTAGGGGCTGCTGGTGTCAGGGGCACGAACACAGGGAGGGAAGCAAACTTGGTGACGTTTTCCATCCAGCTCAGAAAAAGCTGAATCCCGGGGTGTCCGATGGTCTCCGACTGGACCACCTTGCTGAGCCATTTGGTCATTCAAATGCTGAGCCCAAGTCATTCAAATGCTAACCCACGGCTGCCGTGGGTGTTTTGCGGATGTAACTCAAGTTCATAACCAGTTGCACTGGACTAAGTGAGGCCGATGATGCTGGATAATCTGGGTGAAGCCGACTTAACCACCGAGAGGCCTTTAAGCGAGGCCGAGGGCTTCCCTGAAACAAAGGGGTTCCACTGCATCCAGGGCTCCAGACGCCTCCGAGCCCCTCCTCTGGCTTTCAGACTTGCTGGGCTGGTCCGCCAATCACAGGGGCCACTTCCTGGTGGTAAAGCTCTTGCGACAGCTCTGCAGGCACA
The DNA here is from genome assembly GCA_015832495.2 of Alces alces. Lineage (NCBI taxonomy): Eukaryota > Metazoa > Chordata > Mammalia > Artiodactyla > Cervidae > Alces > Alces alces. The sequence continues at coordinate 1,652,435 of JADEYB020000014.1, read as the reverse complement.
GACGTGAACAGAGATGGGCATCCCGTGCTGGCCCGCCGTCTCTGTCGAGCCCTGACTCGTGCAGGGGCGGAGGCAGGAGGGAAGCGGAGCCCCCTTGCTGCGCTTGTGGCACCGGGCAGCATGCTGACAACTCCACATACACAGCCTCGCGTAACCCCAAGCAGAGCTCCGTTCATCACTGGTCGTGCTATAGGCTGCAAGTAACAGAAAGCTCTGCTCAGAACGGCTTAAACCACAGGAACACTGATGACCCTGCATGAGCAGCCCAAGGGAGAGCAGCTCAGCGATGTTTGCGGGTACCCAGTTCTCCATCTTCCGACCCTGTCTTCCTCAGCTTGTCGTCTTGGTCTATCAGCAAAGGCCCCTCATGGTCACAGGATGGCTGCCATGGCCCCAGGCATCACTGCCACGTCCAGAGACAGAAAAATAACTTCCTCCTCCCACTCCTCTGTCCCCAGAGATTCTCCTGGAAGACATCTTCTTACTTCTCACTGGCCAGGACCACAGAATATGCTTATTCCTAAACAAACCTTTGGCAAAAAGAAGGAATCACCATGATCAGCTTAGATCAATCAGACCTCCTGTCTGGAGGCACTTGGCCAATTAGTGCCTGATGGAATAACTGAGATTGTGCCAACAAGACAGATGGGTGTGCCTGTTTGGTTTGTTTTATTTGGTTTCCATGCAACCATAACAGATTACCACCAACTTAGGCACTCAAAACAACATCCATTTATGATCTCACATTCTGCAGACCAGAAGTCCAAGCAGGCTTGCCTAGTTTCTCTGCCTGGGCTCCCACAAGGCTGAAATTAAGGTGCTGCTGACCTGGGACTCAGGAGAAGAATCTGCTTCCAAGCTCACCCAAGGGGAGTTGAATTCAGGTCCTGATGGTTGTATGACTATAATCCGCATCCTTTGCTGGCTGTGGGCAGGGTCGCTTTCTACATACCACCTCCCGTGGCCCCGTGGCCCTGTTCATCCTCCAGCCAGCAATGACCGAAATCCTTTTCACATTTCACATCTCCCTGACTTCCTCTTCTGCACCAGCCAAGACAGTTCTCTGTTTTAAAACTGTGATGAGGTGGAGATAATACCCAGGCTTAAGGTCAGCTGTCCTATATAACGTAACACCATCCCGGGAGTGACATCTCGACACATTCACAGATTGCAGGAGTTAGGGTGTGGGGTCTTGGGGGGTCATTCCTAGAGGACAAGTATCTCCACCAGAGACATCCTGGACATTCATTCGGAGGGCCTGTCTGTCTCAATGACCAGCTGGGTGGTGGTCCTGGCACTCGATGGGGTGGGTGGTTCCAGGGACACAGGCCTTTGGGCAGGTCCTATACCACCCACCAGGGTTCCCTTGTACCCGAAATGACTTCCAAATGCCCAGCTAGGTGTTCATTCCACGAAGAAAAGTGCTTTTCACTGCAACTATCTGAGATTACCATCTAACTCTGCTTTACATATAAACACAATTTTTTTTGTACAGTTTTAATACACAGAGTCTTAGAATGCAATGCTGTGTCAATTGAGGAAAGGTTATGGTTTGTTTGGAATTTTCCAAGGGTTGCTCATCATTTCATAAACACATCACAGATGTGTTTTGTTATCTTGTTGTCACAGATGATAACAACACCTGTGAAGCTTAACCAGCTGGTACAGAGCTCCTGAGTCCACTGGCATTTATGACTCCGTGTCCCAGGGAGTCTGCTTATCTATCTCTCTCTGTGTCCATCTGTCCATCCATCCATCTATCTGAATACCTTTCCCTAGGCCTTATATCAAGATGTCAAATATAGGCAAAAAGTGTCACAAACATCTAATTGAATATTACCTTACCTCTCTGAAATTCAAACTAAGCCATTATTAAATAGGTTTAATCATCTAAAACTCATTTATACCTGAGTATTTACATATTGAAAAGTGTACTGTAAAATTCATTTCTCTCTCCTTTAAATCTCAAAGCATCAGTTCAGTTCAGTCACGTCTGACTGTTTGCGACCCCATGGACTGCAGCACGCCAGGCCTCCCTGTCCATCACCATCTCCCAGAGTCTACTCAAACTCATGTCCATTGAGTCAGTGATGCCATCCAGCCATCTCATCCTCTGTCGTCCCCTTCTCCTCCCACCTTCAATCTTTCCCAGCATCAGGACCTTTTCTAATGAGTCAGGTCTTCACATCAGGTGGCCAAAGTGTTGGAGTTTCAGCTTCAGCATCAGTCCTTCAGTGAATATTCAGGACTGATCTCCTTTAGGATGGACTGGCTGGGTCATTGCAAGGGACACTCAAGAGTCTTCTCCAACATCACAGTTCAAAAGTATCACCCTAAGTTTTTTCAAAGTATATGTAAAAACAGGGTCTATCCCTTATTCAGCTCATTTTGGGATCTTCCAACATAACCATTATAAAAAGAGGGTGGCAGGTTGTCAGAGGTGGGGTCCTCTGCTCTGAGGGGACAGAATGAGCGGCTGAGGCACCAACAGTGCCCAGATCTCACGACATGCTGCTCTCCAGGCACTTGCCAAAGTTCAGACACTCCAAGGATCTGTGTCAATTTTTGCCATCTCTGCATCAAACCTGTATTATTATTCTTTAGTTACTATTTTTCCTTAAATTATCTCACTCTTTTTACTTAATGGATTTAAAGGGATAGCCCCTGGTGGCTTGGGTGGCAAAGAATCTGCCTGCAATGCAGGAGACCCAGTTCAATAACTGGGTCAGGAAGATCCCCTGGAGAAGGAAATGGCAACCCCCTCCAGTATTCTTGCCTGGAGAATCCCAGGGGCAGAGGAGGCTGGCGGACTACAGTCCACGGGGTCTCAAGAGTTGGACACGACTGAGCATTTAGAGGGAAGTTGTATCTTTGTCAGAAACACAGGACTAAGATGGTTTGATGTGGTCATTAGTTGTTTTTAGTACACATTAGGCTAAATAATTCAGGTTCACACACACACACCCCCCTCCTGTTCACCGGAGTGCCGCCTAAGGTCCCCCAGAATACTGAGTGGGCGCAGGACCCCCATGTGTTCAGAAGCGCCGTATTTCCTTTCAGGGCCATCAGTCTGTACTGGTAGATGAACAGGGGATTGAGCTGGGGCTGGGGGCAGGGGCAGTCGTGGAGGGTCACGTGGCCACGCCAGGATGCTGGGGCAGGAGGCAGATTTGGCAGCTCTGCAGAAGCCCTCTCTGCACCGCAGAACCCAGGGAAGGTCCGTCCCCTGGAGGCCTGGAGCCGGGAGCTGCCAGGACCGGAAGGAGAACTCAGGAACATCTGGCCCTTGTCAGGCCGTGTCGGAGGCCGGGCCGGGGGCCAGAGGTGGCCACCGCCTCCAGCAGGAGGAAGACGTCCGGGGGCGGGGGGGGCTCCCGGTGGTGCGCAGATGTGCGCAGCTGGAGGGGACACCCCCAGGACGAGGACTGGGGTCTGCCAGGCGTGAGGGCATCAGAGGGTAGCGGGCAGCGAGGGCCCGCTGCCCCCTGGGAGGGCCTGAGCAGGAGGCGTTCAGTGACTCCTATGGGGCGAACGGCCTCTCTGCAGAAGCGCCCCCAGCCCCTTCGTGTCTCCCCGGGGAGAGCAGCCTGCATGGGCAGGGCTGGGGGTCGCTGGCCAGGGAGGGCCTCCACCAGCCTTTTCAGTCCTGTTGGCTCGGGTCCCGGTCTGGATCTGGTGCCTCTCCGGCTGTCCTTAGCAGCGCCAACCTCTCTTTTCAACAAAGAAGCAACAGCCTGGTTCAGAGGCAGATGGAAAACAAGACCTGGCTAGCGCGGGCGGTTCTGTTGTCATTTTCTGTGTTTTCCTGGTTACTTCCTATCTTTGGCAAGAGATGCTGGCTTTTCGCTCTTGGTGATAATGTTTCCTATGAAAGGAAATCTGTTTCAGTCAACAGTTCAGCCAGGGACCTGAAATGCCTGTGGTTAGGGGAGGTCCTGCTCACTCTCTCGCCTGGAGGGTCCAGCCCTCCGTGGGCTGGGCAGGGGCTCAGCCACGTCCCCAGGCCTGGGATGGCACTGGGGTCTGTGGCTCCAACGCCGATGCCCTTTCTCACTGTCTTTCTGGAACAATCCAAGAACAGAGGGATGGGAGGAGCTGGAATCCTGTCGGGCGCGGGGCCTATGCCCACCTGACCCTCCCTTCCTCTTATCACCTGACCTGCCGCCAACGATGTCATTCACCCATGCCCTCATTCATTCATTCATTCATCCATTCGACAAACCTCGACTGGCTGCTCCATCCTGTGCTGGGTCCCTCCAGGAAAAACCAACAGTCGCTGAAGACCACGGGAGCTCAGGGCATCCAGGCGGGGAGGCGAGACGAGGGAGGGGGCGCTGGGGGCCAGCCTGGTGGGCTGCACGGTGGGCCGAGGGAGCCGCGGGGTCTCGGCGAGCTCCTCCTGCTCTGCACCTCAGGCAGCGCATCTGTGAAACGGCAGGAAGGAGCGTCTTTCTTTCTTAGGGCTACTGGGAGGAGCAGATGAGTTTTTCCATTAAAACACGCAGCACACCACTGCCGTCTATAAAACAGGTAAACGGCAAGGACCGACTGTGCAGCAACTGCACTCAGGACTGTAATGACCTGTGAGAGGAAAGGGACTGAAGAATACCGGTGTGTCTGTGCACACACATGTTCCTTCTCAGCTTTTCCACATTCCTTTTCATATATGTATACATTTCATATATATACACACACACACAACTGAGTCACTTTGCTATACACCTGAAACTACCATAATACTGTACATTCACTAGACTTAGATTTAGAATTAAATGTGCATGTCTAAGGGGAAGAACAGACCAGTAAGGTGTTGGCTGTGCTCATCAAGGATCCAGAGGGCAACCGACTGGACAATCAGTGAATCTGGCCGTCCCGTGCCCCGAGGTCACCACCAACCATGAGCCGGAGACCAGGCTGGACCTCGGAGGCCCCCCAACAGATGCTCTGTTAAGGATACCGGCATCCCTTCTCTTGGCCATTGGAGCCGCTGAACCATTTCAAAGGGAGAGAGGGACGGGGTTGGAGCTGTCTTCCAGAAAATGGCCAGGACAGCAAGTGCTGACAGTCTGGGTGTGGGGCAGAGGCAGACACCCCTCACAGGTCACAGATCCCCTCTCGGTGACCTTGGGGCTAGCACCTTCCAGGAAGCCAGAGGTGCAAGTCAGGGGACCACAGGTGACCTCCGCCTGCGCCCAGGTCCACTCCCTGGACCAACCCCACGGATCTCATTCTTATGGGAAACCCTCGTTAAACCACGGGCCCCATGGTCCAGTCCCGGGGCCAAGAACCGCCAAGTTTCTAGGCCCAGAATATTCCAGCAGAGCTTTCCACAAGCCACTGCAGGGAGCGTCTGCAGCCAGTCAGTCCATTCAGGAATACTACACAGACACACCCTCTTAACTGAACCACTCACGAGTGTCCTCCCGCAGGTCGAGGTGGGAGACGCCTGCAATTCCATCTGTGGCAGCCTAACACACACATGGGCTTCCCGGTAAAGAACCCGCCTGCTGATGCAGGAGATGCAGGAGGCGAGGTTCGATCCCTGGGTCAGGAAGACCACCTGGAGGAGGAAATGGCAACCCACTCCAGTATTCTTGCTGGAGAACCCAAGGACAGAGGAGCCTGGCGGGCTCTAGTCCACAGCCTCGCTGTGACCCCCCCGAGCTGGCCTCTTTGCATGACCTCCAGGTGGCCAAAGCCAATGGCCACTGCTTGGGGGGCCAAGATGGCACCCCTCCCTGGGGGGGCGTGGGGAGTGGGAGGAGCAGATGCAGGAAGACAAGGAGGCGTCAGTGATTGCACGGGGCTTCCAGGAGGAGGTGACCAGGCAGCAGCCGCGGGGCGGGGGGGGGGGGCGGCGGGCGGCAGGCGGGGCTCATGAAGAAACAGGATCTGAGGGGCCAGGGCTGCAGGCAGGTTTGGAAGCCGGGGTGCTGGCTGAGCCCTTGCAGAGCTAGCGTGCACGTGGAAGAGATATGAGATCCTCGGGTTTAGGGTCAGGATGCGGAGGATGAGCAAGGAAAAGGGCACTGGGGAGGACGGGCGCCTCCCGGAAGCCGAGGGCCGGAGGTGTCCAGCCAGGGAGCAGGGCGGCTGGCAGGACGTCAGTGGGGCAGGCAGAGGACGGGCTGGGAGGCTCGCTGTCTCTGTTCCAAGGTGGCGATGGCTCAGCCCGCCCGTGTGACATGCGAAGGGGCCTGCGGCTACAGACAGACCCCGCGGAGAGGGGCCGGCCATGCAGGCCGGGAGGGCTAGCTGCTGGACAAGAGGAATACCCCGTGTTTCTCCGCAGCTGCGTCTCGCCTCTTGGCAAGTTGCAGAGCGTGTCCTCGTCTGTGGCGCTCTCTCTCCCAGCTCGGGCCCCGCGGGCTTCCCCTTCCTGACTCTGCTGCAGGTGACCTGCGGTCCCCCAACCAGGGCGCCAGCTGGGCTGCGCCGCCAAGCTCGCCACGCAAGCGTCCCTGCGCCTGGCGGGGCCGGAGCATAAACCCAGCTCCTTTGTTTCAGAGCTGTGCGGCTTGGGCCGGCCACTCTGGGAAGCGGGGGTCAGGACAGTCCCTGCCTCCATCTAGGCAGGGTGTTGGGAGGACAAGTTCAAGGCGCCGAGCAGCGCCTGGCACCTCACAGCGATGCCGAGAGATTTAGCTGTTGTGGTGTTGACGCAGGAAGTCGCCCTTGGAACCAGCTTCGAAGACCCCGGTGTCTAAGGGGGCATGGGGAACGTGGGCCAGCCTCTGCTAGGAAACTGTCCATACGGGCTGTCCCCGCCATCTCATTTTGCTTGTTGAAGCCCTTAAATAATTTAGGGGAAACAAGTTTCTCACGGTGGGAAGACTTAGACACTGTCGGTGGTGGTGGTTTAGTCGCTCAGTCGTGTCCGACTCTTTGCGACCCCGTGGGCTGTAGCCCGCCAGGCTGCTCTGTCCGTGGGAGTCTCCAGGCAAGAGTACTGGAGTGGGCTGCCATGCCCTCCTCCAGGGGATCTTCCCGACCCAGGGATTGACCCTGGGTCTCCTGCATTGGCAGGTGGATTCTTGACCTCTGAACCACTAGGGAAGCCCATTTCGACACTATTCAAAATTCTACCCATTGAAGCCCCTTACTGTTTACACACCTCCTCTGCCAGGAAGCTCACCACCTCCCAAGGAAGCCTGTTCCATCCTTAGTCAGCGGTCTTTGTGAGAAAGCGATCCTGAGCCTAGACTCCTGTGTCTTCTCTTCTGGCTGTGAGCTGAGCTTCTGGAGTTGAGACCGACTGTCCCCTCCCCAGTTAGACCTCAAATCATATGCCCTAAGCTCCAGTTTCTCTCTGAACCAAGAATCCGCATCCAGGGGGTCTCACACTGATTGCCGCTGAGCACCTCCCCATCCTCAGCTTGTACTGGGGGAGCCTGAATGCAGGGCGTCATCAGGCAGAGTTAGTGGCTCATAAAACACAGAAGGTTGGCGCTCCTGGCCACCCCGATGGCTTCCTGCCCCTCTGCCTGCTGGCACAGGGCGAGAATCCAACCGGAGCTGGGAGGACCTCAGAGGCGTCGGCCCCAGTGATCCGCCTGCAAAAGGGGCCCCCAGTTCCCCCGCCAGTCCCTGCGGGCAGTGCTGGGGTGGGAACCAAGGACCCCCGCCCTTCTGGACACAGGCTCCTCAGAGGGTTTTGCCTCTAGTCCCAGTGGCTAAAATCGCATCACAAGCCTATGTCTCAGCTGCAAGGGAAGCTGGGTGACTGTCGCCATGGAAAGCTGACTCTGCCGTGCTGGCCATCAGGTAGGGGGCCGGTGGGGTCAGCCACAGAGACCACCACGGGTTTTGGCAGGCATGTCACAGGCAGCTTAGCCTTAGCAGTGGGGAGGGTGGGCCCACACCCCACACTCTCCCGCAGGAAACTGGCGGAGCCCCCGCCTCTCAACACCTGTGTCTCCCCCTCCCACAGGTCAGAGGGCACCCAGCTCCCAAGCTCACCGCGAGCCAGCTCAGAGCCAGACACCAAGAGCAGTGAACCTGAGGATGGTGGGACCAGAGACCCAGACCCCGCTCCAGAGGGAGCTTGGGGGTCCAACAGCAGCCCGGCGAGCAGACCCCCGGACCAAGGTTTGTCCTGCACACCCAGGGTCCTGTCTGCGCTGATGCCGCCATCTGGCCTCCAGACAGAGCCCCACCCTCTACCTGCTGAGGTTGGGCTTCCCCAGCCCCCAGGGCCCCCCTCCGCAGGCCTGAGAGCAGACACCCTGTGGGGGAGGGTGGGTTCCGGGGCGGGGCGGTGGGGGCAGGCTCTGGCTCAGCATGCAGAAATGCGTCTCCTGCCAATGCCGTGAAGGGGCGGTGCGGGCACCCACGGAGCCGGAGTGGGAGTAAGCTCCCCGTCATCAGAGGTATGCAAGCAGGGCTGGCTGGTCACCCCTCGAGAAGGCCACAAAGAGGCCCATCATGTTAACATCCTGGTCTGCTGGGTGTGCAGCGTCAGGAGCAAAGGAAAGGAGAGAGAAGCTGTCTGAGTGGTGCCCGGGGCTCTCCCGGCTGGGCTACAGGCAGGCGTGGACAGGCTGCTAGGCGCCAGCCCTCTCACACAACTTCAGAGGCCCTCTGCTGCCCCGGCCTTGGGTGCCAGGACAACTGTGACTTTAGTGACCACACACACACACACATATACACACAGCAGCAGGAAATCCCCAGGAAGAAGACCAAACTGTCAATACTGGAAACATAACATGATCAAAAAATTATTGACCAGTCACCTCAATTCCGGTTCTACTGGGTCTGGAACACTTTTTATTGAGAACAGAAGGGCCCTGCAGCCACCCAGCTGGGTGTCCAAGATCAGGACACCCGAGCCAGGGTGCCCAAACCTGCCAGTCCATCAGGACCACCCAGGAGCCTCATAAAACACAGGCGCCCGGGGCCCACCCCTGAGCGCGCGGTCCCCTGGGGCCAGGGGCCGTGTTGGTCAGGACGTTGTCCATTCGGCCTGAACCGCTCTAGTTCAAGGGAACTTTCTGGTTCACCTAACTCACTTAAAAGCCCCAGCAGGCTTCCGGCGTGGTCCCGTGTCGGCAGAGCCCCATTCCCCTGGCCTCGCCCACCAGCCGCTGCGAGGCTCACTGTGCAGAAGGCGCGCCCCTCACCCCCAGCAGCCAGGCCCACGCCCTCCAGACCCTGGCGGGAGGAGCAGGGGCGTCCCTCCTCCCTGGAAATCTGAGTCAGGGTTTGGCCCGATGGTCCCCGGCCCCCGCGGGGTCCCCAGGCCTGCCTGCCCCAGTCACGCGGCCGGGCGGCTGCGCTCTGACTGCCGCGTTGGGCTCACGTGTCCCCCCAGCCTGGGCGGAGGCGGGAGGGCTCCCGAGGGGAGTCGGGCGGCCCCCAAAGAGGGGGCTCCTCCCCTGCCTCTGTCCCTGTCCACAGCCCGCACTTCTCCAGGGCCGGACGAGCAGCTGTTCCGCTCGGTGGAGGGCCAGGCCGCCTCTGACGAGGACGACGACTGCGAGAAGTGGCAGGAGGCGCAGCGGCCGCTGGCCGAGGTCACAGCACTCCTGGCTGTTCTCTCCGGCTGCGGGAGGGGGTACGTGCTCCGGCGAGGATGTCCAGGATGGGGCATACCCGGGGCCGGGCCCCCACGGTCCTCCTGGGAGCACAGGGTGGCCCCTCTATGCAGTGACAGGCCTGGAACATGGAGGCTGACCTCCTGATTCACATCCAGGCTGGGTCCCCTCCCTGCTGTTTCACGCTCAGCCCCCTGAGCCATTGGTCGAGGCGAAGCCCTGGGCACGTGTCCGAGGGAAATGAGCTGAGCAAGGGCGCACTTCCTGGTGGCTTAATTCCCCCTGATCCTCACTCCGGTGACCATGGTCCCCGGACCCGCCCCACAGCTCGAGTGTGACCCCCCACGTGTCAGACCCTTTCCTAACCCACTGCTCTTGACGCCTAAGCCTGCCCCCCAACCCAGGTAAAGTCACCTGACTTCTGAGCCTCAGTCTTCCCGTCTCTAAGATGGGACTCTAACATTGCCTGGCAGAGGATTTGTGAGGATTGGCCATCAAGGATATAAAATGCCCCCATGAGGCCAGATACCAGCAGGTACTCCATGGGGGTGGAGGGGCAGTGCTGACTCTTTTATTATAAAGTTCTGCTGATTTTCTTGGGTCACTGTTATCACCAACCCGTTAAGTCAACAAGCATATGAAACACCTACGATAGGCCAGGCAAATTTGAGGGCTCCTGGCAAACAGCACTAACCAAGACAGCTCCCCTCCCGCCCCCCACCCAGGAGCCTCTGTTCTCCTGAGTGGTGACAAGCATGAGGAAGAGGAGGGGGCAGGACATGCTAGGGGGCCACTGAGAAGGGGCTGTTTGAGCAGAGATCTGAAGGAAATGAGGGGAAGGCCTCTCGGGCAGAGGGGACAGCAGGTGCAAAGGCCCTGGGGCATGTGGGAGGGGCCTGGAGGAGGCTGCTGTGGTTGGAGCAGAAAGCGAAGGTGAGTGGGAAGGAGGCAGGGGAGGTAATGGGCAGACTGGGCGAGGCCTCTGGCTTTTGCTCTGACGACACGGGAACCGGGGGAGGGTGTGGGCAGGGGGTGCCACGGCCCCACCCAGCTTTCAGGGGAGACAGACTCGGTAACAACGCACCCCCTGCCCAGGCTGGAGCAGCCTTTGGAAAGCAGCCCCTCTCTGCCAGCACTCTCCCCGGCTGCAGGTGCGATGACCGGACGGCCAAGAAGCTCGTGACTCACTTCAGCCACTTGGGCGGCGCCAACCACGCCCGCGCCCTGGGGGAGCTGGAGGCCTGTGTCGCCATGCTGCTGGAGCAGCTGGGGTCCCAGGGCTGCGATCCAAAGGCTCTGAGGACGCCTGAGGAGGAGGTCAGCGGGGCCCCGGAGGCTGGGAGCCAGACCAATGGCTAGTCTCTTTCAGGTGGAAGGACTGTGAGCCATCTCAGCCAAGTCCTGGGCCCCCTTCACTGATGGGTAAACCAAGGCTCTGAGAGGAGATGATTTAGATCTAATGACGCATACTTTGGCTGCACATTAAAGGATCCATCTCAGATCAGCTCAAGGGAAAATAACCAGGAATTTATTACCATAAGCGGCTGGGAGAATGGTTTCAAAGGAATAGCTGAGATGAGCTTCAAGCACAGCTGGATCCAGGGGCTCAGATTATATCACCCCCATCTTTCTGCTCCGTTTTTTTCATGGGTGCTGGCCTCACTTTCCCCTGCTATGGAGGGGCTTTCTCCATGTGGTAGGGTGAGGGAAAGCAGGACCCCAAGCATCTCTAGGCCCCCATCAGCCTACTTAGAAACCCCCAGAGGAACAATAATAGCCCCACACAGTAAACCTCAGGGAATAATGCCAATGGTTGGCCTCAGTCACGTGCCCACACCTGGACCAATCTCTGTGGTAGGCGGGCAGGGTCCCGTGATTGGCAGCTCCATCAAAGCCAGATGAAATGGAAGAGAGACACCTGCCCCAAGGAGAGCTAGCTGTGGAGGGGAGGAGGGTGGCGTCAGGCAACACCAAGAGCGGTGTCCGCATTTCAATAAGACCACTGGGCATTTTTTCCTGTCCACTCCATGGCATCACAGTCATCCAATCCAATGTGGAATGCTACGGACAGTTTTCATTTCACTAAGCCCTCAGCACAATGCCACTTTTGCAAACTGATTTTGATAAAAAGAGTGTTGCATTGACATTCCTGAAACACTAAATCTGTACTGTGGGTTTTTTTTAGGACTTTTTGGGGGGTGCTTTTTATTTTTTTAACATATCTGTGGTCTGATGCAGTTCCAAACAGCAGAGCACCCACCCCTTTCTAGTTAAATCTCAAACAGGAGCCTGGGGAGCTCAGTCCCTGAGACCCACAGACCACAGTCCCAAGTCCACAGGCCCGCGCTCTCTCTCCTGCCCAAGGACACCACACCTTCAGCTGCTTCTCTTTGTCTCCATCGCCGTCAGGAGCGGGGGCTGCCTATTCCTCCCATCCCTGCTTCAGAAGGCAGCTGTCCACATGGCATTCTGCAACTCACCACCCTCTCCCCCCTGGTATTCTGCAGGGAGCAGCAGTGTCCATGCCGCCTGGCCAGGGCTGGGCTGGTGACCGAGGCTGGGCCAGTCGGGCCCCTCTCCTGGGGCTCCCGTCTCGAGGGAGGTGGGGAATGGCTGGAGAGTGCTCTCAGCTGCAGCCCCCAGACAGGAGTCTCCGGTTGCTTCTCCCGCTTCACCCTCCATGCCCCCACCCCTTGATATTCTCCAGCCAGCAACCCATTCTGGGGACAACCCACTAACCTGGCAGTGAATCCCTCCTCAGCTCAAACTAGCCAGACTAGCTTGCTGCTTGCAACCAAAATCACTTAGACAGGACAAGCAGATGGCTGATTCATGTCAATGTATGACAAAACCCACTGAAATGTTGTGAAGTAATTAGCCTCCAACTAATAAAAATAAATGAAAAAAATAAAATAAAAAGCAAGAGTGGTCCAAAAAAAAAAAAGAAAGGACAAGCAGATGGATTGAGAAGAGAAGGAAGGATGGAGTCCTTCCACCATAAAAGGGAGCATGTATGTTCTTGCATCAGCCCGACTGACCGTGTGGCCTTGGGCCAGGCACGCAGCTTCTCCAGGGCTTGGTGCCCTCCCTGGGGAGACAGGGCGGTTCTGTCTGTAGGCCCAGGGGCCAGACGAGATGACCCCGTGGGAGGGTCAGGGCAGGCTGTGGGCCCTGCCCGGGGCTGGTGCTACGTGCATGGGGCCAAGGGTGGCAGGGCGGCCGCTGAGCCCCTGGTGTCCCCGCAGGCAGAGCTGCAGCGGAAGGTGGGCGAGAGCGAGAACCTGCGGCAGGAGCTGCAGATGGTGGAGACAGAGAGGGTGCGGCTGTCCCTGCTGGAGGAGAAGCTGGAGGACGTGCTGGGACTCCTGCAGAGGCTCCGCGACCTGGTGGGCTCACGGGAGCTGGCATACCCAGGGCTGGGGCCCACCCGCGTCAGGCACTGGCTCTCAGCTCGCCCCACGTAGGCAGGTGCCACCTCCACTTCCAGACATAGGAAGAGCACAGGGAAAGTCATCAAAAAGAAGGGGAGGGCCTCTAATTCATTTTATGAAACTAATACAACTTTGATCTCAAAACCAGATGACAACTCATGTAAGAAAAGAAAATTATAAGCTAGTGTCACACTTCAATACAGATGCAGAAATATTAGTCAGCATATTAGCAAACCAAACCTGGCAGTGTTTGAAGAAACACAAGGTGATTAGTTGGATTTATCCCAGGAACTCAAAGATGGTTCAAGATCAAACATCTATTAACACAGACCACCTGATTCCTCCACCTCCCAGCTGGTGGTTTCAGGCAGAGTCCTCATTTTTTCACCACTGCTTTTTCACTGGTTAAAATGAGAATAAAATAAGCTGTTGCAAGGATTAAAGGAGCGAACACGTCAAAATGTTCTTTTTCATGGTCATTTCCCAGGTGCCTCCTTGGGCACAGGGACAGTGGTCTGTCAGGGCGTGATCTCGGATCACATGGGTGCTTCATGATGCGGTGCCCACCAAGAGTCTGGGCAGCGCGGTCATCCCGGGGACGGGAGCCCGGAAAGGACCCTGGGCTGGGGGTGGGGGCGGGAACGGACTCTACCTGCCCCCAGGGAGCCACACAGAAGTCTGTAGGGGCCACCACGCCCCACCCACTGCTTGAAGATAGAGCAACCATGGCCAGTCCAGCCCTGTCTCATTTCTTTTTTTAAGAACATATCGAAAAAAGCCCTGGGGAAGATTTTGCTGAGCACACTGGATGCTTGCAGGGACACAGCACACGGTAGGTGAGCCCCCCTCCCTGACCCATCTTCTGAGGCCTGGGCAGCATCCTGACCCAGCTTCTCCATCCTGAGTGTCTTGCCTGCAAAATGCTGCCTCATTCCTGCCCAGCCCAGCTGCAAAGGGTACAGTCAGGAGACTGCCCTGTAGCTCAAACGGTAAGGAATCTGCCTGCGAGGCAGGAGACAAGGGTTCAATCCCTGGGTTGGGAAGTTCCTGTGGAGAAGGAAACAGCAACCCACTCCAGTATTCTTGCCTGGAGAATTCCATGGACAGAGAAACCTGGTGGGCTACAGTCCATGGGGTCGCAAAGAGCCAGACACGACTGAGCGACTAACACGCAGTCCTGCCCAGACCACCTGCAAAGGGTACAGTCAGGAACAGGCTTCAGGAAGCTGAAGGTGCTATTTGAGAAGGACAGGGAGCAGAGACTTCAGAGAAAAGGCCAAATAAAAGCCAGTGTGGTCCAAGGAAGCCAGGCAGCTCCCTGCTGCCAGTTTAGCTCCAGGCTTACTGCGGAGGAAGGGCTATTATCACACCCATTCCACAGATGGGGAGACTGAGGCACAGAGAGGCCAAGGGTCAGCCTCACTTAGACCTCAGGTCTCTCCCTTAAGCACTAGGTCACGTGGCCCCATTGTTCAGACAAGTTCAGGGCAGCACAATTGCATCAGGGCCAGCTCGTGCCTGGTGAAATCAGGAGGGGAGACTCACTGGTGATGAGCCTGTGCTCACTGGCCTCACCAGGCACCGTTGGGCAGGGCTCGGGTGCGTCCAGTGCCCTGACTGGCCCCGGGCATCAAGGAGGAGTTCAGAAACTGGGCACTAGAAGCTGCCTTCCCCAGGGTCCTCAGAGGGAGAGGCGTGGCCAGGGCTGCGGAAGGCCCAGGAGGAGGGCTGGCAGCCCTGCGGGCCGCGGGGAACAGAATGACCCTCCGTGCTGCCCACTGTCTCTTTCCAGAGGGGACGTCTGGCGCCTCGGCCGTGCTGGACACGTTGCACCGAGCTTTGGCTGGCTGTGAACTCCTGCAGAGAGAGCCCACGGCCCCTGCCTCCGCAGGCCCGGCCCTCACCCACTCCTGCCTCATCTCCTGCTGAGGTTGCTGGCCCGGCCTGTGGGCAGCCTGGCCACCACCACATCCTCAGAACCCTGGGGTCACCGGCTCCTTCTGAGACCGGTCCAAGCTCAGAGCCCGGCAGCCACGCCCTCCCTGGGCTCCTCATTCCTGGCCTACATTCCTGCTGCCAGCATCCACGTGGCCGACGGTTGCTGGATCAGCCTGTACCTGCTGCCAGCCCCCTGCCCTTGGAGTCAAGGTGCCCACTTTTCTGCCTGGTTCAGTCCAGAATCCCTTCCCTGGGCTCCCAGGATCTCTTCCCTTCCCAGCAGTGTCCTCTCCGTCCACACAGCGTGACTGCTCCAGGAACCTCATGCCCCACACTCCACTGAGGACACCACCCCTGCCCCCGAAGTGCTGACGGCTGGACACCGGGCTGGGGGAACCCCCAGGGAGGAGACAGTGATCACGGCAGGCTTCCTGGTGGAGGTGGCCTTGAACTAGCTCCAGAAGAGCGGTTAGACTTAGATGGGCAGAGAGGAGGGAAGGGCACTTAATGCAAGGGAACAGGGAGCGCCCAAGTGTGCTGCCGTAAAGCGCCCCATGAGTGCAGACCCCGGAGCCCCTCTTTCCTGAGCACCCAGTAGGTACCGGGCCCCGCGGGTCACAGTCAGGAGCAAGACAAGCTGCCTGGTTCATCAACCTTAAACCCTCGTGGGGGAGAAAGGCACGCTGGCCAGCACCGCAGGGCGGGTGGGATCAGTGCTAAACTGCGGCCGACGAGAGGGGCCAGAGTCCAGACGAGAGGGGCCAGTCCGAGCCTAGGAGGACGGAGCCCTGCAGAGGGCAGAGCGAGGGCAGGCGCCCGGCGGGGACGGGCAGGGGATGGGGCCCTGATGACGCCATCTCCCAGGCAACGGGCGCCTTGCAGGGGTGCTGACCTGCCTCCCGGAGGTGAGGGGGAGGTGGCAGACGGGAGGATGCAGGACTCGGGAGCAAGGGTCACCCGGGGGACACAGAAGAGGGACCGCGGGGAAAGGAGGGCCCGGGGGTCCAGCCGGCAGTCCCGGGCGGGGCCACAGGGAGGGCTGCGGGACAACAGCCGGCTGCGTGTGGGGCCACAGGAGTCGACTGTGTGTGGTAAGATCCATGGACGTGGGCGTTCCCCTCAAAACCTCAGCTTTACTGTATGTTAACGAAAAATAAAAGGGGCAGGGACTTCCCTGGCGGTCCAGTGGTTAAGAATCTGCCTTCCAACGCAGGGGACGTGGGTTCGATCCCTGGTTGGGGAACTAAGATTCCAAATGCCACAGCTAAGCCCACGAGCCGCAAACCAGTGAGTTCATAAACCACAGCCAAAGAGCCCGCGTGACACGGTGAAGACCCTGCATGCCGCCGCTGAGACCCGAAGCAAGCAGAGAAACACGTATTTTAAAAATAATAATAGTGATACTAAACGGGACCAGAAGAGACGCTCCTGAAGCAGCCCCCGCCCCTGCTCCGGCCCCTGGAATCGGCCGACAGCAGGCGGGCAGGGTTCCTGTAGATTCCAACCCCGCTAAGCTTCACCCTCGGGAGCTTCCTAATAAAACTCTTCTCTGACCTCGGCCTGGCAAGCAAAGGTGCGTCTTCGCTTGTCCGGCCCTCATCTCACTGGATGGCCTAGCATGCAGCGCTGCCCAGACAGGTGGGGGGTCTACCCAGCACCACACGGCAGATCAGCACCCACGCCCGGGCTGAGGCCTGCTTCCCGAGCCCACGTCTCACACCTCTGCCACCTGTGTCTGGTTGGGGACCCCAGGGCGTGGGGTCTGGGTCAGTTACAGCACAGGCTAAACCGCCTTGATAAACAAGCTTCCACAGTACTCTGGGTCAGAGACAGAACTTCCTCTCCTGCATCGGTTCATAAGGGAGTGGATGGCAGCAGCTCTGCTCCACGTGGCCACCCGGGGGCCCAGGTTCCTTCCCTGTGTCGCTGTTATCCCCTAGGGCGTCGTCCCTGGCAGAAGCTAATGACCAGCATCGCGTCTGCCCTCCGGCCCCCAGGAAGGAGGAGACAGGGAGGGGAGGCTCACAGGTCCTCTAAGCTCATCCCATTGTCCGTACCTAGCTGCAAGGGATGCTGGGAAATGTCATCTGTAGCTGGGCAACCACGGGACCAGCTAATGCTAACATCATTAAAAGAAAGAAGGCGACCAGCCACACCCACCAGGCCACTCACAGTGGCCAGCCTACCACAGCAGAAGGGGCCGAGCGGCCCATGTACGGGGCGCCGCTGCGGTGTACATCACGGCCGGAGGAGAGCACCCTGCTGGAGGCCCCACAGCCCTTCTCCTACAAAAGGCCACGTCTCCAAGGCGGCTAATAGCCAACCTGCAAGACAGCAAGAAGGGCAAATGAGGCAGATGAGGTGGCAGAGCAGCATGTTCGCACAAAGGAGCACGGTGGAGTCCCAGGCCGGACCTCCCCGATGGTCTAGCGGGTGAGACTCTGCCTTCCAGTGCAGGGTCAGAACCTGGCTGGCAGCTGAGCCCATGAGACAGCTGGAGAAGCCCACACACTGCAACGAGAGAAAGCCCAGGCGCGCCGCAGCAAAGACCCGGCACAGTCAGAGCAAAAGCAAACGAAAGTCGAAAAGAGCCGCTCCCTGTTTCCCCGCCAAGAGAAGATACAGCCCAGGAGAGCGAAGTGAAGCGGAAACAGCAACCTACCCCAGAAAGAGTTCAAGGTAATGATCACAAAGACGACCAAAGAACCCAGGAAAAGAAGAGAGAAACAGAGTGAGCAGTTAAGACATTTTTAACAAGAGTTAGAAAATGTAAAAGAACCCCCAGACACAGATGAAAAATGTAGTAACTGAATATTTAAAAAGACACTGGAAGGAATCAACAGTAGGCTGAATGATGCAGAGAGGCGGTCAGTGAACTTGCGGACAGAAGTGGAAATCACTGAAGCTTGAAAAGAAAAAAGAGAAACGAGGACAGTCTCAGAGATCTCTGCGATAACATCAAATATTCTCATGTTAGCATTGTAGGGGTCCTAGAAGAAAAGAAAGAAAAGGGACAAAGAATTTATTTGAAGATATTGTAGCTGAAAACTCCCCTAACCTGGGAAAGCAAGCAGACATTCAGGTGCTGGAAGCACAGAGAATTCCAACGGGAGCAACCCCAAGACAGGCTGGAAGTAAAATGGCAAAAACTAAAGATGAAAAGAGAACATTAAAAACAGCAAGGGAGGGACGTCCCTGGCGGCCCCGTGCTTCACACTGCAGGGGGCGTGGGTTTGACCCCTGGTTGGAGAACTAGGACCCCTCACGCCACATGATGCGACGAAACACACACACACAAAAAGAAAAAGCAAAGGAAAAGCAACAAGTCCCACACAAAGGCTGGCTTCTCAGCAGAAACTGCAGGCCAGAAGGGAGGGGCTCTGTATTTAAAGTGATGAAAGGGAAAAACCTACACCCACCCAAGAATACTTTTCCTGGCAAGACTCTCATTCAGATTTGATGGAGAGATCAAAAGTTTTACAGCACCACCAAACCAGCTTTATAAGAGATGTTCAAGAGATGTCTCTAAGCAAAAAAAAAAAAAAAACAAAACAGCGGCTACAACCAGAAACTTGAAAATTATGAAAGGAAAACACTCATTGGTAAAGCAAATACCCACTAAAGGGAGCAGGTTAACCACACACAAAGCTAGCAGGCAGAGTAAAAGGCAGGAGAAAATCGGTATCCACAATACACAGTTAAGGGATACACAAAAAACGTCAAAGGTGCTGTCAGAAACGTCACAGTCATTATGAGGGGAGGGGAGCAAAAATGCAGGGATGTTAACATGTGCTTGAAATTAAGAGAGCCGCAACAGGGCTTCCTAGGTGGCTCGGGGGTAAAGAATCCGCCTGCCAACGCAGGAGACCCGGGTTCGATCCCCGGCCTGGAAAAATTCCACACGCAGCAGAACAACCAAGCCTGTGCGCCAACTATTATTGAGCCAGTTCTCCAGAGTCTGCGAGTCGCAACTACTGAACCCACGTGCCCGACGGCCTGTGCTCACGAGAGGAGTCACCGCAGCAAGAAGCCGGCTGCCCTTGGCCTGGGCGTCTTGTGTCCGTCCGTGGCTGGTGGCAGGGGAATCCATCACCTAGAGAGCTGCCCCCATCCTCCACAGAAAAAGCCCACCCGGCAACGAAGGCCCAGCAGGGCCAAAAGCAAATAATTTTTTTAAAAAGACCAGCAACGTCACCACACACATACAGATCGCCGTATATAAACCTCAGGGTGGGGAGCTTCCCGGGGGTCCAGAGGCTAAGACTCCAGGCTCCAACGCAGGAGGCCGGGGTTTGACCACTGCTCAGGGAACTGGATCCCACATGCGGCAACTAAGACCTGGCAAATCCAAATACATATTCTTTTTTAAAAAGAGGAAGAAGCAGGAAAGTGCAGTTTCAAGGAAGCCCTCACCAAAAGCAGCTACTGCTGCTGCTAAGTCACTTCAGTCGTGTCCGACCCTGTGCGACCCCATCCCTGGGATTCTCCAGGCGAGAACACTGGAGTGGGCTGCCATTTTCTTCTCCAATGCATAAAAGTGAAAAGTGAAAGTGAAGTCGCTCAGTCATGTCTGACTCTTCGCGACCCCATGGACTGCAGCCTACCAGGCTCCTCC
>JADEYB020000014.1:1543628-1631528 GCA_015832495.2 Alces alces | reverse complement strand
ACAGTTCAAAAGCATCAATTTTTCGGTGCTCAGCTTTCTTTATGGTCCAACTCTCACATCCATACATGACCACTGGAAAAACCATAGCCTTGACTTCAGGAAAAAACAGGAGGAAGGGATATTTAAACAGCATCCACGTCCACCACTCTCCTTTTGCCTTTTTCTAGCAAAGCTTCTTTGGGATTCTTCAAATGGTCTGCGACTCCTTAAAAAAGGTTTTCTAGGAAATTCTGACTAACGCCCTCTCTCACCTCCTGGCAACAAAAAGCACCCTGTTGACCTGAATTGCCCCCACCCACGCACCCGCCCGGCCAAGGAAACAGCGCGTATTTCACAGTCTGGGCAGCAGATGGCGACGGTGAGGCGCGGAGCCAAGGCAAGTCCAAAGCCTCTGAGCAGGTGCGGGGGGGGGGCCCTGCCTCGGCCCAGCCCCCTCCTCGGGGAACCACGGGGTCTCCCCACCTCCTGTACTCAAAGCGGCTCTACCCTTTCCTTGGAATCAGCTCCCTTTTAAAGTCTACGTCAAGGACTTTGAAAAGGAAATGCCTGTTTTAAGTTAGCAGAGGCGGCAGCCCTACCTGCCCTGCAGAGACGGGTTCCGACCAGGTGTGTCTGCTGAGCCGGAGGGCAGCGCCCTCGGTCCACTCCAGCCACACTCCGAGCCCACGCTTCATTCTCCCCCATTTTACAGACGAGCAAACTGAGGCAGAGCGGGGCTAAGACTACCCCCGCCCCGGGCCGCAGAGCCAGCACGAAGCAAGCCGGACGCCGAAGCCCCGCGCGGCCCCGCGACACACACCCACGTGGGTAGAAGGGCGTGCTCCCTGCCGCGCAGCCGGCGCAATGCTTAGACACCGCTACTGCAAGTCTCCGGGCCGCTCCGCGAACGCGAAGGGCGGGGGATTCAGCCGCTGAAGCCCGAGACTCGGAGGAGAGAACTGGGATTGGAGACAAGACTTCCGCTCCAGGCTTCTTCAGGCCCAGTCAGCATCTTCGGAGGATGGGGTTTGGGGGCCTCTGATGTCAAAGGTCACTGAGCGGACCTTCGGGGAAGCCCTGTTGGAGGGTCTAAGGTCCCAACCAGCCTTAAGTGACTCCAGTTCAGTTCAGTGGCTCAGTCGTGTCCGACTGTCTGCCACCCCATGCCAGGCCTCCCTGTCCATCACCAACTCCCCGAGTTTACTCAGACTCATGTCCAATGAGTCCCTGATTCCAGGTTCCTGCCAAACAACTCAAGTGACCCCTGTTAAGGTTTCTAGCGGCCTGGAGGGAGTGCCAGGGTTCCGGCTAATCCGTGGGCGCAGGTTACAGGTGTGATGGGTTTAGGTGATGATCCCCCTGGGACTCTAGGAGGGCTTCTGGGGTGGGATGCACAGGCTAAAAGTGACAGCTGAGAAGCTGGGGGTCACAGCATCTTAATCTCCTCTGCTTCCAGAGACGGAAAAACTGCTCCAGGGGATAACGCAGGGTCCTGGGCCGCAAGATAAAGGGCTTCCTAAGCACCCTGCCTTACGAAAGTGAAAAAACGAAGGCTCTCCCACCAGGTTTGAAGCCACCTAACAGCCCTGCTCAAGTTTCAGCCACGCCTGCTCTGCAAACAGCGCCCAGGACACTTACCCTGGGGGGCGAGGGGGCAGACCCACGGCAGACCACAGTGCCTCCCCGTCTGCTGGAAGTGGGGGAGCCGTTCCAGGAGGGCTTCCTGGAAGAGGCCCTGCCCTGGGCGGACCTGGAAGGGTGGCGGCGCCAGAGGGAGAGGCATGCCGTGGGGAGAGGGGCCGAGGCTGACCCACCGTAAAGCCAGTGGTCACGAGGTGGTGACAGCGTGCTGCAGAGGGCGACGCTTTAACCTGAAGACTCGAGGAGGCGGTCAGACCTTTGTCGCCGGAGGCAGAAGCGGGCGCCTGGGAGAGGACGGTCCAGAGAGGAGGGGACTGGCCGGGGCGGGAAGAGAGCTGGTCTGCAAACCTTACAGACTCTTCCTGCACCTGCGACGAGCAGGCACAGCTGTGTCTTAGCAGCGTCAACAGCACCCAGTCCCTGCCCTTCAAAAGTTCCTACCAACTTGCAAGGAGATATGTCATCGGTTCCGTTCAGTTCAGTCGCTCAGGCGTGTCCAACTCTTTGCGACCCCATGGACTGCAGCCTACCAGGCTCCTCCGTCCATGGGATTTTCCAGGCAAGAGTACTGGATTGGGGTGCCATTGCTTCACCAAAAGCAGAGCCTCCCTGATATCCAGGCCTGACACTCAAGCCACGATCCCGACCCAGAAGTTTCTCCTTCCCTGAGGCTCCTGGGAACTCTATTAACCAATTAATCCTTTTGCCGATGCCTCTCAATAAGGCTGTAGAGTTTCCTGACAGAGGCCTTGCAGCTATTTGAATCTGAAAATGTCCTTGTAAAATGCACACAGTCTTCAATACTCTCCCTTTGAGATATAAAGCCAGTTCCCTTTGCTCTGAGTGTGAGCTACACTTAGCCACTCAGGTCTAACAGAGAACAGAGGAGTTGATGATGTGACCCTGGACGCGAGTCGTGAAAGGCCTGGGCGGCCACCTTCCTCCACAAGCCAGGAGGACATCCAGGCTCCCTACGACAAAGGCCATGTGACAGCGTCCCCTTGTCAACAGCCAGCAAGAAACCAAGGCCTCCAGCCATCAGGCCGGCTCACACCTCAGAAGCAGGAGCCGCACCTGGGTCAGGTCTTCAGGCCGACCTGACTGCAGTATCCGGAACCGGACCCGCTCAGCAAAGCTACTCCCAAGGTCCTGACCCCCCAGGAATTGAGAGAATAAGTGAATGCATGTTACTGCTTAAAGCTGCGAGCTTGGGAAATGCGGTTTTGCTCAGCAGCTAACAAAAACACTTCTAGTGAAAAATCACGCTGCCCCGTTCACAGGGTGATTCAGAAGTGTGCTGGAGGGTGTTTAGGTGTACGAGTAACCGTCCGAGGCCTGACAATAACAGTCAGCAGGCTGGAAGGAGGACAAGGCCCCGGGACACTCAGCAGGCTGGAGGGTCGCTCCAGCACCACCGTGCTTCGGGAAGCACCAGGCCTGACGGAGTCCCCGGCCAGCAGCCATGGGCTGACGCGACACCCGGCCGAGGGCAGCCTGGGCGCCTGGGGCCGGAGGGGCAGGCAGCCAGGGCTCAGGGGTGACGGTAGGGCCACTGTCCGCCCGGACGTCACTGAGAGGACAGTGGAAGGTACCACGATTGAGAGCTTCAGGGCCGGAGAGCAGCGGCCCAAGCGCAGGGCGGCTCTGAGCGGGCCCTGGGCGGCGGCTCTGGCGGCAGGCCCTGAAGCTGCCCTGGGTGGGCAGAGGCGGGAAGGGGCTAGACAGCCCAGTTCAGCCCCTCAGTCGTGTCCAACTCTTTGTGACCCCATGGACTGCAGCATGCCAGGCCTCCCTGTCCATCACCAACTCCCAGAGCTTACTCAGATTCATGCCCATTGAGTCGGTGATGCCATCCAACCATCTCATCCTCTGTCGTCCCCTTCTCCTCCTGCCCCCAATCCCTCCCAGCATCAGGGTCTTTTCCAATGAGTCAGCTCTTCACATCAGGTGGCCAAAGGATTGGANCTCTCAAGAGTCTTCTCCAATACCACAGTTCAAAAGCATCCATTCTTCAGCGCTCAGCTTTCTTTATAGTCCAACTCTCACATCCATCCATGACCACTGGAAAAACCATAGCCTTGACTAGATGGACCTTTGTTAGCAAAGTAATGTCTCTGCTTTTTAATATGCTGTTTAGGTTTCAGACAACGTGAACATGATTTTAGGTCCTGCAAAGTGCGTCCTGGTGGAAGAGGCAGAAAGAGCGATGGCACGTGTGGGCAGTTGTGGACGTGGGGCGGGCTTTCCAAAAGGGCTGGTTCTAGGCATCTGTCACCTATGGGGAGGGTTGGGAGAGGGGGCAGGGCGATGGGGGAGCTGGCTGCAGGAGCCGTGACCGTGAACTGGTTCAGAGCTCAGGTTTTCTCTCGCTGCTGTCATGAAGCCCTGCAAAAGTAGGGGCGACCGCAACTTACAGGCTCCCATGTGCCCCTCAGGCCTCCCGGGAAACCTGGCTCTTGCAGGGTCAGCTGTCCGTGAAACCCAGCACAGGCCCAGCCCTGAGGCCGCAGTGGGCTCCCCAGGTCCGGGGGTCAGGCTGCGGGCTGGTGGGGGCCATCCTAGGAATTCCTCCAGGAGCAGGAACCCCTTGTGCAGTAGCAGGGCCGATGCATACACACACGCGCACTCACACACACACACACATGCACACACACGCGCACTCACACACACACATGCACACACACGCGCACTCGCAGACACACATACGCAGTCACACACACACGCACATGCACGCAGTCACACACATGCACAGACATGCACTCACACATACACACATGCACACTCACACACATGCACACACACACGCACTCGCAGACACACGCAGTCACACACACGCACACACACATGCACATGCACGCAGTCACAGACATGCACAGACATGCACTCACACATACACACATGCACTCACACACATGCACACTCACGCACATGCACACACACGCACTCGCAGACACACATATGCAGTCTCACACACACGCACATGCACATGCACGCAGTCACACATGCACAGACATGCATTCACACATACACACATGCACACTCACACACATGCACACACACACACTCGCAGACACACATACGCAGTCACACACACACATGCACACGCACGCAGTCACACACATGCACACTCATGCACATGCACACACGCTCACATGTGTGCACACACATGCACACACACTCACACACGCACTCACATACACATGCATTCACACGCACGCACTCGCACACACATGGGGATTTTACAGGGTAAAGCGGGCATGAGCACATTCACAGATGGAAGGAGCCCGAGAGGGGCCTCTGTGGGCACGGGTCGGGGGCCTGGCAGGGAGCCTGACGGGTCGGGGAGCAGAATGCCCCCATCTCCCCCCAGGAAAAGCCTGTGGTCAGCCGGGCCGGCCACCCGGCAGCTCTGGAAGGGGGAGGCCCTCAGGAAGCCCAGGGGTGCCCCCGCCCTGAGCCCACGGAGGCCTGTTGTGGGGAGATACGGGTGGCTGGGGGGCCCTTCACGTCTGGGATCCCCGAATGAAAGACGCCACACTACAGTGGAGCCCGCGGATGCTGGTGACCTGCAGGCGGACCCCCAAGGGCATGGGCCCGCCGGCCCTGTGTGGGTGAGAAAAGTATGCTCACAGGAGGAAAGGAAAGGCAGTCTTGCTGGATATTGAGGTTGAGGACCATGTTTATCATCTTCCTGATCATCGGCAGAGTCCGGTTTTCCACAACGAAAACGATTTATTTCTGTCCTTTTTTAAGCTGTCCGTGTTGAGATAAGAAGGAAGCCTCAGAGGCACGAGAGGAGAGAGTGTGGCCTGACCAGGGGGTCAGGTCAGGATGCACACCGCCCCCCACAACGGGAGGGATGCTCCTGTGGTCTGGGGGCGGCGGGGCCAAGTGCCCCCAGCCCCCGCCCTTGACGACTCCTGCCCACGGCCTTGGTGCTGCGTCTCCTGCTTTGAGGGCAGACTCAGCTTCAGGGGGTGTGGCTCCTTGCCTCCCTGCCGGGGAGACCCCTGCTCACTGTCCAGTGGCCCCTCGGCCGGCAGCCTGGCTGCTCTGGGCCTCAGTGTTCCTTTCGAGCCCGCACTATCTGGGTTTGAGAGGGTTTGGAACGCCCCCTAGACCGGGGGCCTGAGACCCGCCTCGGCCCGCCGTCCTTGGCTGACGCTGACCACGGCCACGCGGGAGGCCAGTGGCGCCTCTCCCGGCCGCCCCCGCTCTGGGCTCCTCTCCTGCGGCCCTCTGGTTGCTGGAACCCCTTCCACCCGTTCCCAAGCACTGCTGTACCCGTGGTTACCACACCCAGCTCCCCCATTGCCACGGGTATACGCTTTCCCATCTCTGCAAACCCCGTACCAGGTTGATATTTCATTTTTATAACATAATAAAGTGTGTGTTAGTCGCTCAGTCGTGTCCAACTCTTTGTGACCCCGTGGACTGTAGCCCACCAGGCTCCTCTGCCCATGGGGATTCTCCAGGTAAGAATACTGGACTGGGTTGCCATGCCTTCCTCCAGGGGATCTTCCTAACACAGGGGTCGAACCTGAGTCTCCCGCACTGCAGGCAGATTCTTTAGTGTCTGAGCCCCAGGGAAGCCTGAGAATACTGGAGGGGGTAGCCTATCCCTTCTCCAGGGGATCCTCCCGACCCAGGAATGGAACTGGGGTGTCCCGCGTTGCAGGCGGATTCTTTACTAGCTGAGCCACCAGGGAAGCCCCGGGATGCACTGCACCCTCCGATAAACTGGGGTTGACCCGCGGTTCCGAGCACAACTTCCTGGAACCCCAAGGGCCGCCGCCTCTGGAGAGAGGCCCTCCGGGGCTGCACACGGGGATAAGCAGGCTATTTTCACCATTTCCTTCCTCCCATGAGGCAGGGGTCACCGTCGGCTGCTTCACACAGCGCGGCCAGCCACCGTGGCTTCGGCCAGGACAGTTCAGGCCACAGAAGGGGCGCCCCGAGGTCAGGCCGGTCAGGTGAGTGGCCCTCATCACCCAGCACCACCTCCCACCGTGCGGGCCCCTCCTGGGGGTTGGGGGGCTCTGTGTCCAGGCCTGGCAGAGAGAGGCAGACTTCTGGCGAGTCCAGCCTTTGCCCCTCCTGGCTAGGGTGGGGGGCCGGGGCACAGCAGGCATTCCCTCTGAGACACTGGGTGCTTGGTTGAGTCAAGGTTCATTGGTTTATTAAACAGACATTCCCTGGAAGCCTGCCACGGGCTCTGGTGGGAGCCCACCTTCGGAAGGGGAGGTAGCTTCCACCAAGTCCTGGAGGGGCAGTGAGCCGGGCAGAGGACTGGGGTTCCTAAGAACTGAGTGTAAGCCTGGTCTCTGACAGAGCGCTGGGCAGCCCTGGAGGAGGCAGTCTCCCTCTCTGGGCCTCTTTCCCAACTCCAAGCATGAGCCTAGATCTAGGGCTTTCCAGATGGAACCCGGTCTGGGTCCCCTTCCCCACCCTACCCCCAACCAAGCAACCTCAGCCAGCTGCTCTGCATACCAGGGACCCTGAGAAAGTTCACTCTGCCGTGAACCGGGCAGAGGGGTTTGAACTCATGGGCCAAGGGGTGGTCGGTGGTGTGCACGCCATCCACCAGACCCAGGCTCAGGTGTGCGGAGCCTTGGGGAGAGACCCTAACCTGGCCTGCCGTCATTCAGCTGGCCCCTGCTGCTCCCGGCCCTGAGCAGGGGCTGGTGTCTCTCGCAGGGGGCAGGCGGGCCCACCCCTCCCAGGAAGGGACCGAGTCCACTCCTCACCCCCCTCGCAGTAGCCCTCAGGCCTTCTGAGCATCCGGGGAGGGCCAGCCGGCCTGGGTTCAAGGAGCTTCACGCCCACGTCCCCACCACCCATTTCACGGAGGAGAAAGCCGAGGCCTGAGACGGAGGTGAGCGGTCCCTTGTCCAGTCGGGCGGGCCCCGCTGGCCCTCGGGCCGGGGCGGGGGCAGGCGCCCGGGACCTCACTGCCACTGTCCCCGCAGCCCTCCCGCCCGATGCCCGCGTGGGTGGCGCTGCTGTTGTTCTGGGCTGCCGCTGAGGCCTCCGAGGACTGCCCGGCCGCCTGCGCCTGCCGCGCACTGAACACCATGGGGCTGCAGGTGGACTGCCGCGGCCGCGGGCTCGAGGCGCTCCCCGCCCTGCCGGCCCCCACGCGCCAGCTCCTGCTGACCAACAACAGCCTGCAGACCGTGCCCCCCGGCGCCTTCGACCACCTGCCGCAGCTGCAGGGCCTGGACCTGACACACAACCCCTGGCGCTGCGACTGCGGGCTCGTCTACCTGCGCCTCTGGCTGGAGGACCGCGCGCCCGAGCAGCTGCGGCGCCTGCGCTGCGCCGGCCCCGCCCACGCCGCGGGCCGCGCGCCCGCGCAGCTCAGCGGCTCCGAGCTGGGCGGCTGCGGCTGGAGTCTGCGCGAGTCCTGGGCCCACCCGGGGCCCTGGTGGGACGCGGCGCTGGTCGTCGTGGCCGCTCTGGGCCTGGCTCTCCTGGTGAGCCTGCTGTGCACCGTCCCGGTGCCCCGGGCCAGCCCCCGGTAGCTCAGAAGAAACCCGCCGCCCAGCCAGCCCTTACCCAGGCTCGGAGATGCTTCCCTCTTAGCGGGTTTGCACCCGACCCTGTGTTCTGACAGATGCTGATCCGGGCTCCCCTCTCCCCCAAGTTCCTAGTAAAATGGCTGCGTCCACCTCCACCTCCCAATACCCGCAACCCCACCGTCTCTGGACACCCCAGGGCCCTTTCCCAGGTCCCACCCGGTTCTCACGCCCTCCTGGCTGCTGGCACCCTCGCCCCACGCGGGCCACGTGACAGCACGCACTCTGGGATGGAGGCTTGAAGCACGTGTCCCCCATCTGAGGAATCCAGGGCTCACGTCCAAGGTCACGAACCAGCCCAGGCTGACATGGGGTCTGGGTGGAGGCCCACGTGGCCCCCAGTGTGTCTCAGAGGGGAGCCAGGGCAGGCAGGGGTCTCTGGGCATGTGGCCACTGGGCCTTCTCCAAGTTTCAGGCAAGAGAACCAATCTGGGCACGGATGGCTCGTTAGAGAAACGTTTAATGGTTTAGGAATGTGTACACTCTGGCTCTGCTAAGTCTCCATAAAGGCAACTTTTCCCCATGTTTTAAAAAATAGATTTGCTATAAAGATTCATATATTCATAAATAGGCAATGAGAAAAATTTCCAAATGCAACAGCATCCTTGGGCTCAGGCCCTCCCCAGCCCCAGTCCGGTGCAGGCTCCGGGGTCCCTGAGGCCCCAGCCCCGCTGCCTTCCCTGGAGAAGTAACTGAATTCAATATGAATTAGGAGCTTCATCCAGCTCCGGGCCGGCTGGGGCCTGTGTCCTTGGGGTCAATTCCCACCCTGCTTCTGGGACAGGGACCCACCGCTGTGGCTCGGGGGTCCGTGGCCTGCCTGCCCTCCTCCCGTGAATATAAATCCCACCGTCCCCTGGTCCTCCTTCAGCCCAGACCACAGACCGCCTCCTCCGCGGGGGTGGCTGGCGGCTGGGACACTTCCCGGTCCTCTGGCCCACTTCCTCTCCTGCCGGCCCGGGGTTGGGGGGACCCCACCTGCTCCCAATCTCAGGTAATTTATAAACAAAGGAAGAGATTGCACTGTTGGGAAGAGGCAGGCCGTGTCGTCTTAGACACTTTCCTTAGACTTCCCTTAGACATTAACTCTCATCCAAGTCCAGGGCCTTCTGACAGAGGCCCAGGGCCCAGAGGCAGTGAGGGCCCCGCCTGCCGGGCACCCCCGATCAGGCCCCCAGCAGCATGCCCAGGCCACACCCGGGGCACCGGCATGGGCATCTGAGGACCGGGAACCTTGCAGGAAGGCATGCTCACTGTGGGCTGTGAGGGCAGGGCAGGGGAGTGGGGAGAGCGGGGAGGGGTCCGCCGGCAGAGGCTGCTCCCGGGGCAGAGCCGTGAGGGTGGACCGCATCCCAGGGCGCCGGGGCGGAAGGTGTCGGGTGGGGGGGGGGAACCTTTCACAGCGCCCCTGACATCAGCGGGGAGAGGGGGCGGGGGTGTCCACCTGCAGCGGAAGCTCAGGCCAAGGAGCTCAGGGAGGTGTCTGGGGAGGGGGTGGGGCCGCTCTGGGCGGCGGGGGCAGCAGGGACGTGGCAGTGGGGTGGGGAAAGAAAGCGGGGAGCGAGGCGACCCCGTGTTCCAGGCTGCAGCGGGCATGGCCCGCGGTGGCAGAGGAGCCCCCGGCGCCAGACAGCTGTCCCCCCCCCCCGCCCCGGGCCGTCCCCGCAGCCCAGGCTCCCTCCCTCCCCAAGGCCTGCGAGGCAGCCCTGGGCCCAAGCTCAGTACCTGTGCTTCCCGGAACTGGGGTGCCCCGCCTGCCCCCGGAGAGGAGCAGCTGCCCTCTGCAAGGCAGCCTTCTCTCTCCGCCTGAACATCAGCCCCGAGCAGAGGGGTCCTGGGGTTGGAGGACCTCTGCCCTTGGCCCCAGGGGCCCTTCTGAGACCTCAGCACAGGCGCTTTCTCTGGCACAGGCCGAGGGGCCCGGCCCCACCCAGCAGCGGGACAGAGCGGGGAAGCGGGCAGCCTTCTCGCTCCCAGTTCCCAGCCCACCCAGCTGATAGTGGGCTGACCCCCCAGGGTAGACCCCTGCCCAGTGGCTCCGGGCCTGAACGAGCCAGTATCCGTTCCTCAGGGACCAGAGCCGGCAGCCTGACCGCAGAGAGGACACACTTGGCAGGAGGGAGGGGGGAGGGGCTGGGGCTGCCAGGGGAGACCACTCGCCCCCCAGCCCAGGGGACGGTGCTCCTTCCGAGGGCCCCGGGGTCGTCTGGGGCCCCACATCGCTCTGACCTCAGCCCCAGCCGAAGGCCACGAGGGCGCTGGGCCCAGACCCCGGGCGGCCGGGCCGCTGGTGGTCTGACCGTGGCAGTGGGGATCTCCGCACGGAGGGTGAGCCGGGGTGGCCTCCAGTCGCCCCTGAAATGCCCGTCCCCCCACCTCGCGCCTGCCCCCCAACCTACTGAGAGCCAGAGTCAGAGGGGCCCCCGGCGGGGCTCTGCGGGTGCTGCCCGCTGTCCCGGGGCCCGCTGGGGAGGCGCCGGCCAGAGCCAGGTGAGGGCTGGCAGTGAGGGAGGGAAGGAGGCCGGCGGCCCTGGGCTGAGCTCGGGCGGTTGCCCCTGGTCCGCGGCCGCACAGGAGGCCCTGGGGGGGGCCTGGGAGGACCCGGGGCCACTGCCAGGTGCAGCAGCCTCAGGGGTGACACAGGCCAGACCAGGAAGCGCAGAGCTGGGGGGACGCCCGCCAGGGTCCACACCCGGACTCAGGCCACCAGGCCTCCCCTGCCTCTGCCCTCGCAGAGGCCGGCGCTGCCGGCGCACGCCCAGGCCTCCAGACGGTGACCCGGCCCCGCCGCGGGCGCCCCGTCAGCAGCCGCAGCCCCAGCTCTCCGCGACGTCCTTGCTGCCCAGCTGGATGTGGTCGGCGCCCTTCTCGCTGAGCCGCGGGCCGCCGTGCCTTGCGACCAGCTCGGTGGCCACCCTCACGAAGGCCTCCTCCACGTTGCTTGAGTCCTTGGCCGACGTCTCGATGGCGCACAGGATGTCGTAGTGCTTCGCCAGGCCCTGCGCCTCAGCCAGCGGCACCTCCCGCAGCTCCCCGAGGTCCGACTTGTTTCCTGTGGGCAAGCGGGGGCAGCGGTGAGGCACGCGAGCCTGGGGCTCCATCTCGATTTGAATTCCCTTACCCCATCCTTGGGGCTCAGCTGGTAAAGAATCTGCCTGCAATGCGAGGCCCAGGTTTAATCCCTGGGCTGGGAAGATCCCCTGGAGAAGGGAAAGGCTCCCCGCTCCAGTGTTCTTGCCTGGAGAATCCCATGGACAGAGGGGCCTGGCGGGCTACGGTCCATGAGGGCACAAAGAATCGGACACAACTGAGCAACTATCGCTTTCACTATTCCCTCATCTAACCTCTCCCTTCTCTGTGCCAGAGG
Source organism: Alces alces (assembly GCA_015832495.2). Taxonomy (NCBI): domain Eukaryota; kingdom Metazoa; phylum Chordata; class Mammalia; order Artiodactyla; family Cervidae; genus Alces; species Alces alces. The sequence goes on along the minus strand of JADEYB020000014.1, from coordinate 1,619,963 downwards.
CTTGTCTATTTTACTGAATTTTCTCTATGAAATAGAAGCAGCAGAATTGGACAAAAAGAACGGGGGCCCTTAGAGTTGGAGACAGCCGCGGACAGCTGCGGGTAGAGACCATGGCTTCCAGCCGCCTGCTGTGTGACCCTGGGGTGACTCAGTCCTGCCCACCCGGGACGCCACCTTCTGCAGAGCAGGAGGACGGACACGGTGAGCTGGCCCCCGGCAGGCCCTCCGTCAACTCTGTGACCCCATGGACCGTACTCCGCCAGGCTCCTCTGTCCATGGGATTCTCCAGGCAAGAACACTGGCGTGGGCTGCCGTGGCCTCCTCCAGGGGATCTTCCCGACCCAGGGATGGAACCCAGGTCCCCCTCATTGGAGACTGTTTACTGCTGAGGCACCGGGGCATGACGTCAAAGAAATCTGGTCTTGCTTTTTTTTTTTTTCGTAAAATCTTGTTATTATGTTTATTATTAACCCTCTCCTATCTTAGAGGGGGATTTTTAATTCTCTGTAAGATCACGGGTTTTGATGATTTTGCTCTTATAAGCACAGTGCAGACCACAGCTGCTCTGAGCGCACGCCTCGGCTTCTCCTCCGAGCTGTAAGGGGATTTGCTGTATTTTAGGTAATCTGGTCAGTTGCTCCTTGGCCCACTTTATGCCAGACTTTTTTTATACATCTTGGAGAAGGAAAGGGCAACCCACTCCAGGATTCTCGCTTGGAAAATCCCATGGGCAGGGAGCCTCGTCGGCTCCAGTCCGTGGGGTCGCAGGGGTTGGACACGACTTAGCGACTAAAGCAAGTGACTGACTTTCATAATGTGATCGTGGGGACAACGACAAAGAGAGGCATCATAAAGCTCTAGGGAACTCCCTGGCGGGCCAGTGGTCAGGGCTCAGCGCTTTCACTGCTGGGGCCAGGGTTCAGTTCCAGGTCGGGGAACTAAGATCCTCCAAGCTGCGTGGTATGGCCGAAAAACACACACACAAACGCCTTGGGGGGGGGGGGGGGGGGGGGCGCTTACTTGGCTCCTGATTTCAAGAAACTGAAAAGAAAAGTGCATGACGTTTATGACCTGACCCAGATTGGCTAGCTCACTGTGTTAGGAGAGGTCAGTACTTCTTAGACGTGAAAATAGCACCATTATCATACGTGTTGAAGCACGTGTGTCTTGTAGCTCTGCGCTACAACACCCGGAAGCGAAATGGTTGTGTTGGGTCTGCCCCCGAGGACCGTGCGGGGCAGGGACAGAGGGCTGAGACGACTGCGGACAGACTTGAGGGTGGGCCTGCGGTGTCTGCTGACCTGGGCTCGTCCCGCTAGCCCCTTCTGCTTGTGTGAGACGCTCTGCGGGGAAGGTTTTGTTCTAAGTCCCGGATGAAAGGGAGGCGTCCGGGCAGGTGGGGAACCGTCTGGCCCAGCGCACCCATGCTCCAGCCCAGGCCCATCTGTAGGAGCCCGCTGAGAGGAAGCAGCCTGAGGCCTGTGACAAGGGCCCCAGGGGCACACAAGTGGGCCACAGCTTCCTGAGTCCAGGTCTGGGAAGCTGATGCAGGAGGAAAAGGCAGAAGGTGGTCAGACTGCACCCTGCCGCAGTGGTTCACGGTGGGCTCGCCACCGTCACCTGGAACCTGCTAGAAACACACACTCACGGGCCCACCCAGACGTCCCAATCAGACGCCCGGGGGGTGTCTGACTTCAGAGAGGCCTGGAGGTGGACAGACGCGTGAGATGCCCCTCTGCAGAGGATGACAGAGTGAGCCCCTGCATCATGACCAGCCTCCTTCACGTGCTCAGGGGCTGCGTGGATCAGGGAGAAATTCCTTCTTATTTCTCAGCCCGACCCTGACACAGGAGGAGCGGGCAGGGTTCTGAGAAGACGCCTGACGAAGAGGGAACCAGCGCTGGCCAGGGTGCGGCCACGCGGTGACTGCCTCCAGGCCCCGCCCCTGGTTCCCGCTTTGGGATATGCAGCTTCACAGGCGACCAGCAGCAGCTGCGCCTTCTAGATCACGTTCAGGTCCTGGCTCTGTGCCTGCCTGGCCAGGCTCTGCCCACCCTTCGTTTACAAAGGCGACGGACAGACGGCCGTCCGGCCGGCCTCACCAATGAGCAGCTGCACGATGCTGGAGCCCGCGTACTTGCGCACGTCCTCGATCCAGTGCGGCACCGACAGGAAGGAGCTCCTCTTGGTGATGTCGTAAGCCAGGATGGCCCCGTTGGCGCTGCGGTAGTAGCTCTGCGTGATGGTGCGGAAGCGCTCCTGGCCGGCCGTGTCCCAGATCTGCAGCTGGAGAAACAGGCGCCCTGTGAACCTGGGGGTGCAGGGGACCGGGAGCCGGGCCCCCAGCCCCACACCCAGAGCGCTGCTTCTGCGGGGCAGACGGCCGGCAGGTACCAGACAGGACGGGCCAGGAGGTGGACAGGGCGCCGAGGCCTCCTGACCTCTTGGAAGGCAGCGCCGCGGCCTGAGCAGGACGGGGGGACCAAGGAGCGGGACGTCCCCGGGCGCGAAAGGCTGGGCTCCGCGCGGAGGCAGGACGTGTGCTGGACCCACGTCACGCCCTCTGCTCTGGACACCGGCTTGCTGTGGGGCCACGTGCAGCGCCTCCCCCACTGTGCGGAGGCCCCCAGCCCTGGGGCTCTCTGCTCAGCCTCAGCGGGGCCAGGGAAGATGCTGGCACTGGGGTGGGGGGCTGGGGGAGGCAACGGGCAGAGTCTGCTCCTGGAGCCTCGGTCATCAGCTGACCCCGCCTGTCCACCCCAGTCCCAACTAACCGCAACGCCAAGCGCAACGCTCCTCCCGTGCGGGTCCTCGCTGCCCCAGCGCCCCGCAGCGCCGCAGGACGGGCCCACGTGGCAAGAGCATCTCTGGCTCCCAGCAGGAGCGGCGGGCTGGCAGGAGGGACCCCAGGGCGGGGGTCTCCCCTGCTGCACAAACCACAGGCCCCTGGTCCTTCCCGAGCCGCAGGCCATCTGCTCTCCTCCGCAGGCACAGGCACGCCGGGGCCTCTCTGCCGGGTTCTCAAGGCGTGCCCCGGGCGGGGCAGACCCCGAGGCCTGGCACAGCCCTGCGCGCTGGGCCCCAGCCCGGACACTGTGCAATGGGCCGCCTGACACCTGACACGCTCGCTCTGGGCCGCGACTCGCCAAATCAGACCCCCCGTCCGAGACTGGCCGTGTGCTCCGCAGGGTGAGGGGCTCCAGGAAGCAGACCCCGGGCACAGCTCACGCGGGGGTGAAGCAAAAGGCAGGACCCTCAGCACCACGCCAGCCCAGGACCCAGAAGGTCAAGGACTCCCCTCCACACCCCAGAGGCGAGCGCAGATCACAAAGACAGAGGCCAAGCAGACACGGGAAAAGCAACCTGGGCAGAAGAGACCCGGCAGAGTGTCTCACAATCTCAGAAGCAATCAGCAGTGTTTTCATTAGAAAAGATCCATGAAACGGTAAGAGAACACCTTTATTTTCAGTAGACGGGGCATTTGGAAAGGAAAGAAAGAGATCTTGAAAGTTAAAAATATTAATGAAAAATGTGACGTAAGGGTTGGAAGACAAACCAAAAGAACTCCTTCCAAGTAAAGGAAAAAGAAAAAAATGCAGAGAGATGGAAAAGAGAGAAAAGAAATTATGGAAGCGCATAGATGGTCCACCATCAAGATAGTAAGAGGTTTGGGGGGAAAAAAAAAAGAACAGTAAATTCAAAAAAATACTTCAAGAAATCTCCTCGGAACTGATTGAAAGGCCCCCTGCGCAGACACGGTGGAGGAAGACGGACCCCCACAAACTCCTGGCTGCGGGAACTCTTCAGCCCTTACACTTAAGGGAAGAAAAAGAAAGGAAGGAAAAACGGGTCTCGAGGTTTTGCACAAAAGAGCCACATCCCATTAGACATTCAATCAAACGATGCTTAGAATTATGGAGGGAGATGACCTCCAGCCCAGAATTCTCCCCTAATCCCTACAAGTCAAGTGCGACGGTTTAACAAAGGCATTTTCAGATACACAGAAAATTTACCTGCCACCCTTTTTCAGGAAGCTGCTGAAATCAACCAGAAGGAAGAAAACGGGGACCCAGCAAACAGAGGACTGAACACGAAAGAGAGAGGTGGAGGGCCCCCAGCGCGGGAGGGAGCTCCCCAGGGCCCCCAGCGTGGGCAGGGCCACTAGTGGCAGACGAAGCCCCACTCCCTAGACAACCGGCAGACGGAGAAAATACAGAGGCTGGTTTTCGGGCCATAAACAGCAAGCAGCAAGTCCAGGACGCCTGAAAGAAGCAAAGCTCATGGAGCCCACCTTGACCACCAGGGAGCCTTCGCGGGGCTCTCCTGGCGGCTGACTGGCCGCAGGACAGGGGTGAGCGTCCAAGCAGGACACGGTGGTTCTGCTGAGCCCAGGAGGCAGAGCGCAGTGCCGAGCGGCTGATGTCACTGGGATGAAGAGGGACACAGGGCGCGGGGGAGCCCAGAGCCTGTGTCGGGGGGAGGGGCGTCCCTGGGGGGTCCTGGCCCGCGGGCCCGGCTCTAACCAGACAGCGGCTCCTCCAGGGGTAAAAACAGACCAGACGCGGAGGCTGAGCCGTGCTGGGGGGCCTTCCGACACAGCCATGGGCAGGCGGCCACCTGAGCCCCTGGGAGTGACCGAGGATGAAGCTGAGACGTCAGGAAGCCTGCAGCCGATGTGAGAACCACAGTGAGAAGCTGGCCTCCTGACACCTGCCCAACAAAGCCTAAAGCTAAGCTTGAGGTTTGGAGGCCAAATTCCACCAAGGTAAGAGGCTAGAGAAATACCATCGGGCTTGCACCTGTCTGCCCTAACCAAAGACAAGGCCAGACACACGTTCTAGGCGATCAGCCAGTCGCTGGGTTGACTACAAGAACCAGAACCCGTGCTCCTCAAAAGCAGATGACACAACCCAGGGTCAAACAAGGTGGGAACCAGCATCTCTAACATACGGAAAAAAGTACTAAATGTGCAAAAATAAATAAAGCGTAAGGAAGACCGGACTCCCCAAAGAGAAGAGTGGTCAATATAGACTGAGGCCAAAATGGACCCAATATTGGGTTGGGTACACAAAGAATTAAAGCCATTATTTTCGGTGTAATCTGAGAATTAAAGGAAAATATCAGTCTGAGTGGGCAAACGGGGTTTCAGTAGAGAAATGAACTATTTTACAAATTATTTGTAAAAACATATTTTAAAAGGGTCAAAATTCTAAAACTTAAAAGTACAGTAAGTGAAGCGGAAAATCCATCTGCTGAATGTAACAGCAGGATGGACACAAAAGAGAATCAGTGGGCTTGGAGAAATATCAATAGAAATTATTTACTCTGAAGAACAAAGAGAAAAAAAATGGAAGAAAAATGAACAGAATTTGACCAAGATAAAATGATATGTTGGGCCATAAGATAAGCCTCAATAAATCTTCAAAGACTGTATTCTCATAGAATATTCCTCTAACCACAAACAATCTAAAACAGAAATCAAGAACGCTCTGGGGACAGACTTCTTCCAGAAGGTGGAACTGAGAGGAAGAGAGACAGTGAGGAGAAAAATCACAGTGTGTTGGACAGATGAGGGGAGGAGAGTCACGCCAATGAGGGGAGAGTCTGGAGCTGAATTAGTGGTAAACAGACACCCAAGCCAAAACAAGACGATCGGGGCTGCCAGGGAGAGCTCGTGAACCCGGGAAACAGAAAATCATCACGGCACAGTCCGCATGCTACACGGCCTAGCCCTGAACGGCTCCGACTAAAGTGCGTGCATCCGTCGTTCCAGCAAGCACTGAGCAGACACCTGCTCTCTGCCCTAGGTGCCAAGGAAGCAGACGCAGATTCCTGCGGTCAAGCTTACCGTCTCGCGCAGGAGACAGACGCTATTGCTTACACAGAAATACAGAATGTAAACAAAACAGTTATTATAAAATGAGTAATAAAATAATCAGTATGCCAGACAGTGATAAGAGGGAAAGAAGGAGGGGAAGAAGTCATGAAATGCGGTGAGGAATGGCCTTTTAGGGAGGAAGCCCTCACTGAGATAGCTGTTGAGTCAAGATCTGAAGAAAGTTAGCTGGCTGTGCGGATGCCTGGAGACACGCACTCCAGGGAGAGAGCGGTGAGTGCAAAGGCCCTGAGGCGGGGCCCGACTGGTGTGAGGGGCAAGAACAGCAGTGTGCCTGGAGCAGAGTGAAGGGGGAGCGAAAACGGCATGGCAGAAGCGTGAGCGGCTGGCGCCTGCGGAGCCCTGCGGGCAAGGACTCTGGCCTTCCCTGGGAGTCAGGGGGCAGCCAGCGCTTTGGAGGCAATCAGACCTGCTTTTCAACAAGATCACTCTGATTACTGCGTGGAGGCAGATCAGAGGGGAGCACGGATACGGGACGTCCCTGGTGGTTCAGGGGTTAGGAATTTGGGGCTTTCACTGCCAACGCTCCGGGTTCGATCCCTGGTTGGGCCACCAAGGTCCCACAAGCATCTGTGCAGCTCAGACAAAGAGAGAGAGAGAGGACAGGGATGGCGGACAGATGGGAGGTCGTGGCCGTAGCAGTGGAGGTAAGGAGAAGTGGTCAATTTGGGATCTGTGAGAAGAGAACTGAAAGGAACTTAATGCTGATGTAACCAGCGCTGCCACACGCCTCTACCGGGAGGATGCAAAGTGTGTGTGTGTGTGTGTGTGTGTGTGTGTGAGAGATGGGGCAAGGGCTGTGCTGAGAGTTAAAGCCTCGTGTGCAAAGTGTGTGTGTATGTGTGTGTGTGTGTGTGAGATGGGGCAAGGGCTATGCTGAGAGTTAAAGCTTCGTGTCCCAAAGCAGGAAGTCAACAGAAGACGCCTATGCGTAGGGGAGGAGGGGCAACAACAGAAGCGAGAGGGAGATGAGCCGGAAGTGATCAGAGACCTTTTCGTAAGAAGCCTTTGGAAGCATCACATGCAAGTATGACGGACGACAATTACAAATGAGTGAAAAACCAGCACAACCAGCTACAGGTCACAGGATCTGGGTCAGCCCACTCGTGAAACCTGGGCAGGGCTGGAGGAGGTATTTTTGGAAAGTAGGTCCTTCCCGCCGTGGTGATCTTGCCTAGTTCTCCACATCAGAGCCGCGGGAGGGAAGAGCCAGGTCAGGACGCAGCAGGGCCAGCCCTGCCCTCCCCAGCTTGGAGTCTCAGGCTTTGGCATCAGAAAAGGTGCCACGAGGCTCTGCAATGGGATGGCGGAGGCGCCCGATCCATCACTGGCCCCAGCGCCCTCGGCGCTCCAGGAGCTGGGAGAAGCCAGGCCCGGAGTGCCCTGCCCTCCAGACAGCGAAGTACAGCCTGGCAGGCCGGCCCCAGGGGCCTGTGAGAAGGGTCACGGGTCTGAGCCACCTGAGCACCAGGTGGCCTGAGGCCAGACGAGACGCGCCCCACGGATGCAGGGCGGGGGTACCTGAGGGGGGTGTGCCGGGGGCATCACACAGGGCCTCGGGGGCGTGGGCAGAGACCCCCAGCCCCACGGCTCAGAGGTCACGGGCGGCTCTGCGGGTGCAGCAGCCAGCCAGGGGAGGCATCTCAGCCTCGTGCTGAGTCTAGGCCTGTCCGCCCATCTGCCCACCTTCCCGCCCAGCCCTCCGCAGGGCCCAGCACGAAGGCACTCTGGGAGCGGGGTCCCCTCTGCCTTGGCAGCTCCTGCCCCTTCACAGGCGTCACCCACCAGGCGGGCACCAGGCTCCCTGCAGACGACGGCCTGGACCTGCCCGGCGCCCGGTCCGCTGCCCACGTGGCGCCACCGGGGAGCCAGACGAACCCGGTGAAGGCCCTGCAGGCCCTCCACCCCCGAGGGCACCCCAGTCTCCACATCGCCCACAGGCCGTGCCCACCTGGCGTGTCTGTGCCCCACTGGCCCTAACGCCCGCAGCATCCACCCACGTCCAGATCCCCGCCTGAAACGCTCCTCTCCAGACCCTCGCCACCCACCCTGCGCCCCGCGGCCCGCACCCCCTCCTCAGCGTCTCCACCGCCCGGCCTGACACAGGCACGCAGCCCTCCGCCACAGTCTCTGGCCCTCCTGCACGTGGGCCTCCCGGGGGCAGGCGCCGTGTCTGCCTGGCTTCCTGCGTGTGCCCAGCACCTGGCATGCAGAAGGTGCTGGATAAACACAGCCCGTCGGCTGGAGGGGCACCTGTCTGCCCTTCGAGCCTTGCCCCCTCCAGCAGCCCAGCTCCCAGTCGGGTCGTTTGCATCCTCACGACCACGGAGAGTTTCACCACTCAGAGTGCAGAGCCGGAGCTAAGCTACCGAGAAACACCTGCCGAGCTGAAACCACCAGCCGGGCACCCCGTCCCCACCCACCGGGCGTCCTCCACCTGCGCTCACTGGACGGACGGACCAACGCCTCAGGCTGCGAGTCACAGCGAGCCCCCCTCCCCACCTTCCCAGCCAGGCTCTCTCATCTCCCAGCTGACTTCGGGGGACTTCTCTGGGTTGCTGATACCCAGATTGAAGGCCAGAGGCATCTCCGAGGCACAGAGGGTCGGAGTGAGGCAGGCGCAGGATGGAAGATGGCCCCGGGCGGGGGAGTTGCCCACTCCAGGTCACCAGGGGCCAGTCAGGCGAGTCTCAAACAGGCAGGTGGGGAATTCAAGGGAACGGACAGCCTCAAGGTGAGGGACCAGCCTATTTTCCCTTCGAAGCACCACCTCTAAGGGCTCCCGGTTCCCACTGTCCCTCTGGGTCCACACTCCCGTGATGAGAATTATCACTGTCATATTTCCTTTTCCAGGAGAGACTGCATTCACCTTGACCTTTGGTGAACTCCTACCGAACCTTTTGGGCCCCGGTTCAGGGTCCCCTGGTCAGCGGAGCTCCCCCTGGGCCCCCCGCCGAGCGGACCTGTCTTCTCCATGGTCCTCAGCCCTCTGCTCTGGACTCTGTGTAACCGCACACAACACGGAGGATGCCGACTACCCCAAATGCGGGTGCCCCTGGGGGCCAGGCAGGGACCGTGAAATGCAGTAAGATGACCGAAAAGGATACCCTGCCTAACGCACATTCAATAAAAGAGCCAGCAAATCGCCACTGTGCAGGCCAAACGAAATGGGCCTCACGGCGGGCGAACTGCACAAGGCTGTGTGCGCAGGCTCCTGTTTGCCAGTCTGCCCCTTGCCACCGAGAGCGGGCTCGGAGAGGATGGACCTGTCTCATCCCTCTAACCTGGCACAGAGCTGGCGCCTGGCCGGGAAGGAAGCCCTCTGCGGGCAGGTCCCGCGGTCAGGCCTGCGAGCCAGGTGCTGCCCTCCAGGGAGGCTTCCCATGAGCTGCAGGGGGACGTCAGCTCCACCGGAGCCCGTGGCCAGCGCCGTCCCTCCCGGTGGACACACAGGAGGGCTCTATCCCAACAGGCTTTCTCCTGCGGGACGAGGCGGGCAGGGGGAAGTTCCTCGCTGCTTCATAGCAGAAGGGGACCTTGGAAAAACTAGTTCTCAAGCCAAAACTCTGAAAACTGGTCAGACGGACCCAAACCCGAGTGCCCACGCTGCTGGCCGTGGCGTCTCGGGCCGCTGGGGGCCTGAGCCAGGGGGTGGTCTGCAGGCCCCTCCCCAGCCGGCCCTGTCCTTCTACCTCAGTCCCCAAGGCAGGTGCACGGCCAGGAGCTTGTGGCCTCGAGGAAGACGGGGACTTCCCTGGTGGCCGAGTGGCTGGGACTCCACGACCTCAGCGCAGGTGGCCCAGCTTCCATCCCTGGCCAGGGAACTAGGTCCACGGGCCACACTAAGAGTTCGCATGCTGCAACTGAAGACCCCGCACGCCGCAACCAAGTCCTGGTGCGGTCAAATAATTTAAAAAGGAAAAAGGAACCCCTCAGTGATCTGGTCCAGCCTCCTCACACAGGGGCCCAGGGAGCTGACTTGGGCACCGGAAGTGATCCGCCCACCATCTGCCAGAGCCTCGGGGATGAACCTTGTCCCCTACACACGGCGACTGCCCTCGTGTCCTCGTGAGGGCCCAGCCTGCCGAGAGCCAGGACTCTGCTTTTCCAGTCGGGCCTCTTCTGGGACCAAAGGCCTCCTGACGGCACGGGAGGCTCCGCTCCAGCGGCTTCTGACCCTCCAGGGTCATCAGACCCACCCCGTGACCCAACATCGGGAGACACGGGCACGGTTTCCCCAGGAGACCACTTCGAGCGGGGCTGATCCTGGAGACACGCCTAAGTCCCCGGTTGCTGCCTTTTACACAAGCTGTGTGCAGAGTCACACACCTGGTCAGCGGCTACTCTGTCCTCTGCCCGGGGCAGCAGAGGAGGCCAGCGAGGCCAGGCAGGGAGGTGACAAGTCTGTGACGCAGAGACGAGCCTGGCTCACTGCCCGCAAAGCAGGCTGAGAGGCCCCTGACTCCCAGCACTGGCTCGGTTCTGCTGCTGTGCGTTAACACGACAGCACCTCGCAGGCCGTGCTAGAAGGCAGGCACGTTCTTCTGTCCACACTGGCCATGGGCGCCCCTTCTCCCAACCCATCTGAATTCATCAGGATTGGTTTAACAAGCAGAAGGCATCAGGATGTCAACGTGACACCGCTAATCAAAATCTAAGAAAACGTAAAACGCAAGTGCTGCGCGGCGGCCTAGATGTTCCACTGCTCCCAAAGCTTTCTGTGGCGCGTGAGTGTCTTTGGCAGCGGTACGGGGCGTGCAAACAGCAATGAGGAAAAGGTGTCAGACGGGCTTCTGGTTCGGGCCTGCCCGCATGGCCTTCGTCTCCCCGTCTGCAAAATGGGGTCTCACAGGGCGGCAGGGACCACGTGGAGCAGAGCATGAGGACAGAGACGGGCGCTGGGGAGATGGGGGCGGGGGAGGAGGTGTGTCGGGCACCCCACGATCCCTCACGCCCAGAGCCTCCGAAGAGAACCAGCTCTGCGAAGGTCACACAGGGCGAGGGGACAGAGAAGCCCCGGACGGGCTGAAACCACACCTCACAGCTGGCCCACCCCGGCCTGAGCTCCCACGGCTGACGCTCTGCTGCGCGTCGGGTCCTTCAGCTCGGGGGTGACCGGGGAACAGACCACGCAGCAAAGCCCCGCTTCCGGCGTCTCCCCACCACACCTGCTGCCTCGGGACCGGCGGGCCCCTGGGAGGCAAGGTCCTCTGCCTTGAGGGAGGCCGTCACAGCGCCCGGAACACACTTCCTCAGACCGCCAGCAGGGCCCAGAACTCCTCTCTTACCCAACGGCCCTTTTGCTATTTGTGATCAAAATTAGCAAAGTCAGACTAATTTTATCCAAATAGGAAAAAGCACGTGAGCAAGGCCAGACCACTGGTGGGAAGGGCTGAGGATGCAAACTTCAAACAGAAGCCTGTGCCTTCCACCCCAGCCCTGCCCCTCGCAGATCAGGACTGCTGCTGGGCTCAAGGTCCTAAGCGTGGGACCCGGGGCCCTGGGGCGGAGACTGAGCTCCACGGCGCACGGCAGAGCCCAATACAGGGGCGCAGCCCCCCGGGGTCAGGCCGCCTGCACGTCCCAGGTGAGGTGCAGACCGGTTTACGTAACAGGCCTCTGTGTCGTCCCAGATAAGCTGGGAGAGCGGCACTCGGGCTGCGTCCGGGATTTAGAACCGGCCGAGATCTCCTGGGGGACGTGAGGTGGGGGGGGCCAGGCTGGTTAAGAAATAGTCTTAATAATAATCCCTAGGGAGGAAAATGCTAACAACAGCAACAATAATATAATCCCTTATGTTCGGAGTTCCTTGGTTTATCCACAATAGCACCTTCAGGATAGACAACAGACGGGCTACCCTGCCTGCCTTCTTAAAGGGGGACAGAAATGGAAGAGAGTTTTTAACTGCATAGCCTTTTATGTCTATGGAATTCTGACCCATGGGGATGGATTATCCAAAGACACAAGGGGAATTTTTAACTATTTTGAGGGGGTTTGTTGTAGGAAGGGGGACCCCCTTCCAGGGCCCAAAGTTGGGCTCTTGTCTGACACTCGGAAAAGAATTGTCCGAGGAGACACGTGCTGACAAAGCAAGAGATTTTACTGGGAAAGGACACCCGGGTGGAGAGCAGGAGGGTAAGGGAACCCAGGAGAACTGCTCTGCCGCGTGGCTCACAGTCTTGGGTTTTATGGTGATGGGATTAGCTTCCGGGTGGTCTTTGGCCAATCATTCTAATTCAGAGTCTTTCCTGGTGGCGCACGCATCACTCAGCCAAGATGGATGCTAGCAAGAGGGATTCGGGGAAGTGGACGGACAGGTAGTGTCTCCTCTCGACCTTTCCCGAACTCTTCCGGCTGGTGGTGGCTTATTAGTTCCGTATTCCTTATCAGGATCTCCTGCCATAAAACAACTCAGGCAAATGGTTACTATGGTGCCTGGCCAGGGTGGGCGGTTTCAATCAGTGTGCTTCCCCTAACAGGTTCATTGTTGTCCAGCAACCCTGACAGGTAGGCAGAGCGAGTCGTCCCGTTTCATGAAGGAGGCGGCCCAGGGCTCCAAGTAGGGCATTGAACTGGCCAGGGTTGGGAAGAGGCTGAACGGAGCCAGACGAGAGACCCAGACCTCCAGACCCCCACTGCTTAGAGGCCTGCAGCCCCCAGAGCCCCCCTCCAGGTTCAGCCTGCAGGCCGGAGCCTCCCCCCAGCAGAGCACTCCAGGAGCCCCGGGCGCTGCTGTTCTGTTAGCTGACAACACCCTGAAAAGTCCTTGGGGTTTCAACTTCAACCCTCATCCCTAAAAATCCCGGAAATGCTCCGAGTCCACACGCTACTCTCCAAGTGTGGCGGCCACAACTGCCTCTTCACTAGTCATTAACGCGCGGACTCTCGGGGGCATCGTCATGGACTCAGAAGGCTGAGGGGCAGTCAAGCGTAAAAGTGGGCGCTGGGCTGGGAGCCCGGGAGATCCTGGGTCCAAAGCCTGGTTCTGCCGCTGATGTCTGTGGGGCCTTGGGCGTGCTGGTCACTTCCCTTATTTTGGCCTCAGCTTCCTCCCATTAAATAAAAACTAAGGACCACGCATGTAGCGAGCACTGTACATCTAACGCTGTGGCAGGCGTGGGGTGCGCAGGGCAGACTGGACCCACGGACAGGGCAAGTCAAGTCCTGTAAGTGGAAGGAACATAGCCTCGAACTTACCCTGCAGTGGAGGGGAGGGCCTCGGAGGCCAGGAAAGGCCTCTCTGAAGAGGCGCCCGGGGCAACAGCAGCCGAATGATGAAGCAGCTGCTACACGGAGATCTGGGGGCAGAATGTGGGCAGGCGGGGCAGCAGGTGCAAAAGGCCTGAGGCCCGAGAGGGCTAGTGAGGCTGGAGAGTCTGTTTGAGGCAGGGAGAGGACAGGGGCAGGGCAGACGGAGGCCCAGCCCTCTCGGAAAGGAGCTGGGATGGCATTATGGTTGCAAGAGGAAGTGCCTATTGAAATAAAGGGATTGAATTCAATCTGTGATGGTCCTAACTATTTCTTGGAAAGCAGAACTCTTCGTCCAAATATAGACAAGTAGAACCTAAATATAAAACTAGACACAAGTACTAGCATTGCTCTACTGGGTGAGAAGAGGGTTAAGGCCCTTCTGACCCGGCAGCCTCTTGGCCCCCCCCCTTCAGCCCACAGCACCCCAAACACTGCGGCCCAGAGGAGCTAGAAGAGTGCTGGGTGATCCCTCTCTGAGGCTCCTGGAGTGCTAACGAGACCGGCCAGCACAGGCGAGGCCGCTCAGGAGATCACACTGGAGACTCGCTGGACCCGGACAGGCCTGGGAAGGTTTTAAACTAAATTGCTGACGTGGACGAGCCTTCTGCAGAAACAACCATGAAACCTGGCTCGTCAAGGGTTCCAGTTAAAGTCACACGGCTGAAACCAGAGAGAAAACGGATGGGCGGCTGCCAGGGCCCAGGGTGGGGGAGGACGCTGACACAAAGGGACACCCGGGAACGTTCTGGGTGGACGGGAGGAATCAGCCCCCTGTACGTGCCGGTGCTGCTGACGGCTGCCCGCCTTTGTCAAGATCACGGACCTGGGCACCCGAAGGGAGGGAGGCTTGCTGTGTGTAAGCGGAACTTCGATAAACTTTTTTGATTTTTTTTTAAAGTCACATGGCTTGAAGACACCCCAAAGATATCTATGGATGAGGAGAAAGGACCTGCTGAGTCCAAGAGCCCAGAATCCAGGAATCGGAACACTGTCTCCCCGCCGCCAGCCCCCACCTCCCAGATTCGGGTCACAGTCTTCAGTGCTGAGGCTTCAGGTTTCTCTGGCTGCAAAATGTAAATAATTGCCTATTTTTACATTGCCTGTTTTTACAATAGGCTTTCCCACTGCACGCAAACGAAGCAGCAGTCGGGTGTATGGGAAAGACCCCAATGCGGTGGAGTCAGAAAAGTGGAAGAAAACTTCCTTGTCTGTCGCCTTCCAGCTGTGTGCCTGGGGAGGCCCGGCCCGTGTGAGGTGGGGCTGGGCACAGGGCACATCTGTGCAACTGCTGGTACACCGCAGGCTCTGGGGGGGTCAGCCGCCATGACCCAGGGGGGCTGCCTTGCCTACACCACTTCCCCATCCCAGACCCACACCCGCCTGCCCCCCGGGAAGAACACCCCGGAGGTGACCAGCAGGAAAGGGAACCGCGGAGCTCTGCCCTGCATTCACAACCTGCGCAGGTACACGGGGCACCCGGGGCTCTGCCCAGGCTGTAATCTCGCCAGGTAAACAGGGCACCCTGCCCCCTCCCTGACCACCGTCTGCACGGATCCTTCACGCCCATCCTTCAGCTGGCCATGTCCCGGCTGCTGGCGGCGCCTCAAGGCACAACCCATCCCGGACACACTCCACCCAGCCCACAGCTCTTCCCTCCACCTGCCCCACAGGGTGGTCCTGAGGAATGACTCAAAGCTGCCTGCCACACCTCGTTCTTTTTTCTATCCTAAGGAGACTCAACACAAAAGACTATTAAAAAAAAAGAAGGGAACCCTCGGGGCAGGGAGTTTCTGCTTTCCCAGTCATCTACTCTAAAGGCTTGCTGAGGGCTTGTAACCGCTGTTGGCTGACTTCTCCATGGTGAGGCAAGCGGGAGGAGACACCCAAAAATTATACCTATTTTGCAGAAACAAAGAGCTGAGCTTTCTGGCAAAAGGCAACCAGTAGCAGACCCAGGCAGTCCAGCAAAGCCGGGCCCACGGTATGGGGGCTCAACTAGAAAACACGGAGGTAAGGCGGGGAGCCCCTGCCCAAGGCTCCTGGGAGCCAGGCCAGAGCCGGTGGGAACGCAAAACCGTGAAAGAGAGGAAAGGATGTCGGTCCGGCGTGGTTCAGCGAAGCTACCGACCAAGAACAATGGTCTCTCAATCCACCAGGGAGGGCTGACACCCAGGTTAAGAGACTGACGGGGGAGTGACAAACACTAGTCGTCAGACCAACGCCAGGACGCTTGGGCAACGACATCCTGCCGCTTCTGGGGAGCCACCGAGGGAGCCCGGGGCTCGCCCCCACCTTCCGGGCCGAGTTTTCAGTTCCCGTCGGGCGGCAGCTGGGGGAGGGGACCCGGGCCGCCCGGCCGAGTCAAGTTCCACCACCCGGTCCACGAAGACACTGCAGGGAGGCGTGGCCAGGCCGGAAATTCTGACAAAAAAGTTTTGGCCCTCCGGTCCCAGAAGCAACTACTTCCTGCTCCCTCCTAGCCGTGCGGGGTCGAGGGGGGGAGGTTGTCCCTTGCGGCCTGGGGTCCCCACCGAGGGCCGAGCTGGGGGCCTCGACCGCGGTGGGGCAGGGACAAGCCGGCCAGACACCCCGGGGGCCTGTACCCGAGGCTCCCCACCGCCGGGGACCGGAGACTGGAGCAAAGTCCCCGGGAGTGGGGATGTAGCTCGGAGGGCAGGGCCTTCTCTCCGCACCCCCAAGCACGCGCACCCTCACGCCCCGAGGCCCGCGATCTGCGCACGGAGGCCGGCCCCGACGCCAAGGCCCAGGCCTGCTCGGACCGGAGGAAGGGCAGGGGGCCCAGCCACCGCGGAGCGGTCAGGCGCTCGCCGCGGCCCCTGCCCCCGCAGGGGAGACCCTCCAGGGCGGGGGCCGACCCCTAGAGCCGTGGGGTCCCCGGACCCGGCCTCCCACCTTTACTCGTTGGCCCTGGATCTCCAGCGTCTTCATGGTGAAGTCCACGCCGATGGTGCTGCCCTGGCGCTCGGAGAAGGCGCCGGTCTTGAAGCGCTGCACCACGCACGTCTTGCCCACGCTCGCGTCGCCCACCAGCACCAGCTTGAACAGGAAGTCGTACTGCTCGTCCGGGTCCCCGGGGCCCGGCCCGGCCATGGCGCGGGAGCGCAAAGGCCGACGCTCCGGACGCTGGGGCGGCCTGGGCTCGCGCAAGCCGCGGGCCGCCTGGCGACGTGGAAGCGCCGCAACACCTGGGGAAGGGGCGCCACCGCCCGCCGGCCGCCCCGCCCCGGCCCGCCCCGCCGGCCAGGCCCCGGGGCCGCGACTCCGCCCGGGACGCACCGGGTCCGGCCCTCCGCGCGGAGCCAGGCCAGTCCGGCCCTGCGGCCCGCGCCGGGCCCCGCCTCCGACCGGGTCCCGCCCCCAGCGGGCCCCGCCCCCAGGTTGGACCCAATCAGAATCCAACCTCAGGCCCGCCCCGGCCGGGCCCCGCCCCCAGCACTGTCCTCGGCCCCGCCCAGTCCCTGAGAGCAGTCCTCGGTAGGTCAGCACCCGGCCCCGCCCCTAAGCCCGCCCACAGCGCCCCCACACCCGCCGCGCCCCCACAGCCTATGGACGCCCAGGGATCTCCTACCTGGGCCGTCCCAAACTCAGTCTGGAGCGGCTTCGAGGGCAGGGGAGGGTCTCCGGGACTGTTGATTCAGCCCTTGGGCCCAGAATTGCCTCCTCCAGAATGGATCTAGTGGACACGCTCGGCAGTGTCGCTGCGGGGCTCACAGTGCATTTCCCTGTATCGGAAAAGGGGGAGGCCTGGCACACGCTGCGAGGAGGAAGGGCGAAAAGGGCCCCACATCCAAGCTGGCTACAGAACTGAGAGGAGAACTTGTGCGGCCATGTGCTCAAGGTGTCCCCCAGAAAGCTGGGACAGTGAGACTGGGGAGACCTGTTTGGTGGGGGCTAGTTTTGGGGGAGCCAAAGGGCTGGGGGATCCCAGCACAAAAGGCTGCGTAGCAGTGGTGGGAAGTGAAAAGTGAAAGTTGCTCAGTCGTGTCCGACTCTTTGCGACCCCATGGACTGTAGCCCACCAGGCTCCTCCGTCTGTGGGATTTTCCAGGCAAGAATACTGGAGTGGGTTGCTGTTTCCTTCTCCAGGAGAGCTTCCCGACCCAGGGATTGAACCGGGGTCTCCCACATTGTAGGCAGATGCTTTACAGTGGTGGAAGCAGCTGCCCAAATGGGCTGGCTCAGTTGGGAACTTGAGTCCAGTTGAGGGAACTGACCCACCTTATAAGACTTACCTGAGCTGAGGAACGAGGGAGGGTTGTGGGGAGTTCTGTGGAAGGGCGGACCAGCTTCTCAGATGGTCTGGTCCAACAGGGCTCTTCAGAGAAATGAGACCCAATTGTCTATAAGGGGCTTTATTGTTAGTCGCCCGGACATTTCCAACTCTTTGCGACCCCATGGACTGCAACACACCAGGCCTCCCTGTCCTTCACTATCTCCCAGAGTTTGCTCAAATTCATCCATTGAGTCAGTGATGCCATCCACCCATCTCATCCCTGTCCCCTTCTCCTGCTTTCAATCTTTCCCAGCATTAGGGTCTTTTCCAATGAGTCAGTTCTTCGCATCAGGTGGCCAAAGTATTGGAGCTTCAGCATCAGTCCTTCCAATGAACACCCAGGACTGATTCCCTTTAGGATTGACTCTTCGGATGTCTTTGCTGTCCAGGGGGCTCCTAGATCAAGTGGGACCCATTCCCCCAGAGTCTCCACAGTCATCCGGATGGAAAGGAACTGAGAACACTCCTGGCCTTTGTCAGGGGCTCCTACAGAACTCCAAATCCATGGAACTTTACATTTTGGTTAATGCCTGTTATGGGTCAGGTATGCTTCTGAGACTTTGGAATATTTAAGTGAAGGCAGAGAAACATCCATGCCCTCCCCAGCAGACAAGGGAAGAGGGACTTCCTGTAGCTTACGGAGACCACAGAGAGGAAGTCCACCAGAACGCCGGAGAGCCTGGACCGCCTTCACTGGCTGAGCTGGTAAAAGGGCCCGGGCCAGGAGACGAGGCAGGCCCACGGAGGAGGGGCAAGAGCTACGCGCTCCAGTTCCATGGGAGACGCCCAGCGGCACCAGACATGCCCCCAGGTGCCAGGGAGAGCAGGTCTGGGGGCCCCGCTCTGGTGCATCAGGTTGGGGCCACAGGACACAGCCTCTATCCAGGGCAGAAGCAGACTGAAGGGCCTGGGACAGAAGGCTTCCACACACTGGGCTAGCTCTGGCTAGCTCTGGGACACTCACAGCCCCGGGCCCCAGAAAGCAACATCTGCCTTCAGCTCTGAGTGGCCTCCCACAGCACCAGGTGGAGAGGGGAGAGGGAAAGGTGTGTCCAGGAGACAGGCCAGGCCAAGGTCCTGCCACTGGAGGCAGGGGGAGAGGAAGGAAGGCTGGACAGCTGTGGGTGCCCTGGACACGTGGCTGGCTAGCTGAACTGGCCTTTCCTGGAACTGGTTTGCAGGGGGAAGAACGCTGACCTGGGTATGGATTTTGCCAGAAAACCGAGCCACCATTTGCATTTGTGGTGTGAGGGGGCGGTTGTAAAACTGGACTGTCGAGAGGGCTGCATGACCCAGATTTATTAAAATCATTCAGTTGTACGCTAGCAATAGGTTTTTATGGTCTGTCAAGTATATCTCAGTCACGTTGTTAAAAAAATGCCTGCATTTCCCCTCTTTGGAGGCAAATTCCTGAGTGGCATTTTATCTGAATTATACTCCTTTGAACTGCAGTAATGCAAAAATCTTGATCTCACCTAATGCCCCAAATCTTAGATAAGTAACACACATCCCCCAAATTTTTCACAATGTGTCGAGAGACTTCGCTGGTGGTTCAGTAGTTAAGAATCCATCTTGCAACACAGGGGAGGCTGGTTCAATGCCTGGTCTGGGAACTAAGATCCCACATGCCCCGGAGCAACTAAGTCTGCTCCAACTACTGCGCCATGCTAGAGGGCCCATGTACAGTAATGAAAGCCCTCACGTGACGCAGCTAAGACTCAATGCAGCAAATCAATCAATCAATAAAAATGTATTTTTAAAAAATGTGTCAAGAATTTAACATTCTTAGGCTTCTGTGGTGGCTCAGCGGTAAAGAGTCTGCCTGTCAATGCAGGAGACATGGGTTTGATCCCAGGTCCAGGAAGAACCCACGTGCTGTGGAGCAACTAGGCGTGTGCTCCACAGCCACTCAGCACACGTGCCTCAACCGCAGAGCCTGTGCTCCCCACCGCGATGAGAAGCTCGTGCACCGCGACTGCAGACAAGCCGGTGCAGCAACAGAGACCCGCAGAGCCGAAAAGAATTTAATATTCTTACGAGCAGTGGGTTGGCGGGATGAACCGGCACTGTGTGTGCCCTGCCACACGGGGGCGCCAGGCTCGCCGGCAGACGGAGGCATCTGCTGTGACCCCCGCGCCCGCGGGGTCAGAACTCCGCCAAGAGGAGAGGCAGCCTTTCTCCCCTTCCTTCCTCCCTTCTTTTCCCACCTTTTCCCGTTTACAGTCACCGCTGTTAAAATATACAGCCTCGAACAACACCATCCGAGTTTTCTTTCATGGGCAGAGGCCAGGCTAGGGCTGAAAATGTGCCCCAGATCAGAAATAAAGGTGGAAAAACACCATGAAGACCCGACACCAGCCATGACACCGTGCTCCTAATGCCGAAGCGTGCCTGCTGCAGAACACGAGAAAATAAGAGCTGCGAGAACGCAATAATATGCTGCAGCAGCTGCTGACTGAGGAGCCCTGGGCTGGTGCTGGCTGAGGGCTGGGAGGGCCCCTGGTGGCCAGGGCAACCTCAGGACAGCCGCTGCGGCCGCACCCCAGGCTGTGCCCCCCGGGGAGAACCGCCCTGGCTTCCTCCCCTCGTAGCTTCTCACGGGCCCCAGTCCCTGCCGAGCAGGCCTGCCAGACAGACGCCAGGACAAGCTAGACGCTGGGGACCCCCACTCACCTCTCCCCCTGCCCCACTCCCCTGCCCTGAGGCCCCTCACGGCTGTCTGGCCCCACAGGGGGACCGGGAGAGGGAGGGGAATAGTTCATCCTTCCAGGGCAGAAGCCCAGGCTTGGTGCAGAGACGAGCTAGGCAGCCCTCAGGGGACCTTCCCTCCACAGGCTGCTCTACTTGTGAGGGAGGGACCAGATGGCGAGGCGGTGGGTGGGGCAGGTGTGGTCCACCCTCTCTGTGGACCATCTGCTCTTTGGGGACCTGACACCGCCCAAGTCCCGGGTGGACGCTGCTGTCAGAGCTTGGAAGAGAGTGAGGGGCATCCCCGGCGTCCTGCGGAGCTCTGGGAGGGAGCAGCGAGACGCTGATGCCGGCAGAAATGGGGTGCGGCCTTCTCAGGGAGACAAGCGCCTGCTCACTGCAGGCTGGCCCACGGTGTCGGGGGCAGTGGCTCGGGGGGGAGGGCACTGGGCGGGTGGCTGGGGCGGGCGTGGGGAGGAGGGGAGAGCGGAGAGCAAGGTGGACACGTCTGTTTTGGAAATTGCGGGCAGAACCAAAGCTTGTCTGGGCCACAAGAGAGATTTTGTCAACCACCGTTCCCTGGGACGGGCTCTGCCGCCTCGGGCAGGAGCGTCCGCGGCCACGGAGACCACGCCCGCCAGTGGCCGCACTCCAAGGCCGGTCCGGGCCTGGGGCCCTGCGGAGCGCTCCCGGACACAAACGCCAGAGCCCGCGGGGCAGGAGGAAACCTGGGGCTGGGCCCGCCTCCACTGCGGACGCCTGTGGGTCCTCGGCAAGCCGCTTCCACATCAGGGCCCGGCACTCTCACCCGGGATGCTGGTGCTCACGCTGTCTGCGCCCGTCCCGAGAGCCACTGCGAGGCCCTGGGCGTCCGGGGGACGGGAGGGAAAGCCCTCGCTGGGCCCCACCCGCCGCCTGGCTGGGACCCAGGCCAGGCGGTCTCAGGGCCCGCCGACCCTCTGCCTGCCCTGTGGGGCTGCCCGTTGCAGAGTGAAGGCGCAGGCAGCAGGTCCTGTCCGGCCTTTCGGACGGCGATGCGGAGCCCCGGGCCCAGAGGGGCCTGTTCCAAGCGCCCGCGTTCGCGCCTGAGGCCCGTCCAGGCCAGGCCTGGGTGGGAGCTGGGTCCCCGGGCCCCCAGCCCTCCAGCCTCAACCCCTGCCAGCTCTCCGCACACACCTGCCCAGGGGCTCGGCTGAGGGGCTCCCAGGGCGGTCCCTCCCGCCCTCCTCACAGCCCTGAAGCCCTGGGCGGTCTCCCCATGGCCGCTGCCCACCTGCCCAACGCCCGCCGTCCCCGGCTCAGAACTTCTGTCAGGCAGGTCCCAGGCTGAAGGCCACCCCTCACTCAGGCTGGCACAGCCTGCTTCACGAGGCCCACAGGCCCCTGCCGACACGCCCAGGACCCCTCTTGAGGGTGGGGACCCCCAGGTTCACCTGCCCCGAGCTGGGGCCCTTGTGGTGGGTTCTCCCCACTGGGAAGGAGAGACTAGGTGGGATTGACAGATCTGGACCACCCTGGGGCACCCTCGGCGCTCCCATGGGCTGGAAACGTGGGCCCCACCTCAGCGCTGACCCAGGGCCGTAGACTCGGGCTGGGCGGGATGCCCTGCACCCTCAGCACCCAGACGGGCCCAGCCCCCAACATGGGCCCCACCCGGCAAGCGCCCTCAGCTCCTATCGCGGATAAGGACTCACACGGACAGCCCGAAACCCGAGGCTGCCTTTCATACAAAAGTCTTTAATAAAAATAGCCCTGTGCAAAACCACTCCCAGACGGAAGCAGCAAACGCGCCCTCCTGCCAGCTGGGGGCGAGACGGGTGGCAGGGGCGTCTTCCCAGCGCGCAGGAGGCATCACAGACATCTGTGCTCTCAGGGGCATCCCCAGCTGGCCGCCCCCACCACCGATGGGGGGGCGGCCACACACTCGCAGGCCGCGGGAGCAGCCCGTCCTACATGCTCAGGACACGCGTGCGCGGGCTCTCAGGTCAGCTGCACGTGGCCGGGGCGACGCCAAAGGGTCCAGCCAGCGGCCCTCGGGGGCGCAGGTGTGTGTGAGCAGGGAGGGGAGGCTGCGACAGGGCGCCTAGCAGCCCAGGAGCCGCCGGGCCTCCTCGCTCTGGGCCTGCAGCGTCTCGCTGGCGTACTTCTGCAGCAGCTCCATCTTCTTCCTGCGCACCAGCGCCTCCTCGATCTGCGGGCAGCAGGGGCAGGCTGGGGCAGCGGCCGGCCCTGCGTCCACGGCCCCGGGCCCCTCCTCCCAAAGTGAGAGCTGCCCGCAGGGACAGGAAGGACCCAGAAAAGCACGCGGCGGGCCCGGCGACCTACCTCCTGCTGCGATGGCACCGGCACGTGCGCGATGAACTTCTGCTGCCCGTCCTCCCCGCCGTTGTCCGGGCTGCCCTCCTCGTCGGACTGCAAGAGACGGCAACCAGAGGCTGTGCGGAGGGGACCACGAGAGGCCCCCGTGGGCAGCCGTGTAACAGGGGAAACAGTCCCGGGATGTGCTCCCCTCAGCAGCGCCAAGTGCAAGAGCCAACACCGCACCATGTGCGGTGCGGCCTCCTGCCCGAGGAGGAAAAGCAGCAGAGAGGCCAGCAACCTCAGCGAGAGCCGGGCCTGGAGGCCGAGGCTGCGAATGGGGAGCTGTGTGAAACCTTTATGTATTTCTCGGGTTGTGAGTCACGTGAACATATTATCTTTGTGACCCCGTGGACTGTAGCCCTCCAGGTTCCTCTGTCTGTGGGATTCTCCAGGCCAGAATACTGGAGTGGGTTGCCATTCCCTTCTCCAGGGGATCTTCCTGACCCAGGGATCCAACTTGCAGGCAGATTCTTTACCATCTGAGTCACCAGGGAAGCCCCGAATACATTATCTATTTTTAAAACTAAACTTGTAAAAAGGGACCACACGCACAGAAGCATCACTCAGAAGCTGCCTGAGTCAGCAGCGCTCACTCACGACTAAGGAACGGCCCTGGGGGCCCGAGGGCAGAGGAGGCCCGTGCGGAGCTGGGTCCGCTGGCCACCAGTCTCAGGGCCGGACCGTCCCGTCCGCCCTCACCCCACCAGTGGGTGGATGCAAACAAGAAAGGCCGCTGTGGCCCTGGGATCCACACAAGTGACGGCAGACACAGCCCCGCACACACGGGTCCCAGCGGGCAGGCTCCTCGTGGACGCCATGCCGTCAGCATTCAGGATGGAGCCTCCAGGGCCCCGGGGCCAGGACCTGCGGGACCTCTCATAGCAGCTGCCTTAAATCTATGATGATTCCAACACAAACGATTTTTAAAACCCTTTGGTGCTTTTCCATCACTCTTATGATGAACAAAGACCCGTCCCCTGGGGGGGTCAGGGCCCCTGCTGGTCCCAGCTCACCTCCCGCAGTCTCTGCTCATGCTGAGGCCCCGCTCTGGGCTCTAGCCACCAGCTGGTCCTCCGGCCCCGACACTCCCCTGGGGCCGTCCGCGCGTGCTGTCCCCTGCCGCCCCTGCTGCCACCTCGACTTCTGAGCTCCACTGAAGGGTCACCTTCCCAGGAAGTGTTCACGGCCCCGCCCGCCCCGCGACGCTACCCAGAGCTCCTATCACACCTGCCGTTTTCATACGGGGCCTGCTGACCCGGCTGGCCCTGGGATCTTGAGCTACTGATGGAGCGTGTGGCTGCAAGGCCCCTCGAGTGGGCCTCACTCACTCATTGCTGGCCACCAAGTAAGCCAACACCCCATGAAAAAGCAAACAGGTCGTTTGCACCAGGGAAAACCCTGGCAGGGCACGCTGCCATCCTGCTTCAAACGCCTGCTGAGGGCACGGACTGCGGCTCTGCCGGCTCCCGAGTGACTGTGCCCAAGTCACCAAGCTCCTCCGAGCCCACGTCTGTGCCGCTGCCGTGCGGGCATGCCACGCGGCGTCTCACGGGGCCCGACCCGTCGTCCTGGCCCGGCTGACTGCCCTCCCTTGGCCCAGTCCACAAATCCACTTCACCCTGGGCCGGCCCGACGGGGGAGCTGGGAGCAGGGGGCTCTGCCTGCGGGGCCGCAGCTCCATCCCACCGGGGACTCCCAAGGCGGCCTCTGCTCCCGTTTCCCACGGTAAGGTGGGCGTGGGGGTTAGGACCCACAGACACGCTACCGGCTCCGCCACTGAAGCTCAGTGAGGTCAGGGGCTTCAAACATGCCTACAAACCCAGGCCCAGCAGGTCCACAGGGCCCAGCTCTGAGATGCAGGTGAGCCACCTGACGTGGGGCGCAGGTCCCCGAGTGCCCTCAGCAGTCCTCACTGGGACCCCGAGGGGACCTTCACCCCCCCGTCCAGGGCAGACCGGACCTTGACCCCGACCCCGGCCTAGGCGCCCTCCCCCGCCGTCCTCCACGGCGCAGCGGCGGCCGCCCGTACCTCCTCCTCGGCCACAGCGTAGATGTTCACCTCCTCCTCCTCCTCCTCCTCCTCCTCCTCCTTCTCTCCTCTGGCCAGGCGGGCCTCTCGCTCTGCTCTCCACTTCTCCACTAGTTCGGCTCTGTCTGCAGACGAGGGACAGCAGGTGTCAGTCACTGGTCTCCAAGAAAGCTACACGCCACGCGGGGCAAAGGCGACCCGGCTCCGGCCCCAGCAGGCAGGCAGCAGACGGAAGGGCAGGGTCCCATGGGAGCTCCAGGGAGGCTGGCGGGGGACACGCCCAGATCGTCCCCGGTTCAACACCCTGAGGTTCCTCAAAAACACAAAATCAGGACTAACACATGACCCAGCAATTCCATTCCTGGGTTCATACAGGAAATAAACAGAGGTACTAATTAGAAAAGATACAGCATCCCAACGTTCAGAGCAGCACCATCTACAACAGCCAAGACGTGGAAGCAACGGAAGGGCCTACTGACAGATGAACGCAGACAGACGCATGATGGACTCCTGCTCAACAAGGATGACGCTGCGCCATTCGCAGCGACGTGGACGGGCCTAGACAGTGTCGTACTGAGTGGAGCAAGCCACAGAAAGACAGACACTGAAAGCTATCACTTACTTGTGGAATCTAAAGAATACAACAACAACAAAGAATACAACAGGATATATTGTGAGACACAGGGAATATAGAAGATATTCTTCCAATAACTTGCTAGTGGAACATACCTTTAAAAATTGTGAATCATCGTACTGTGCACCTGTATATAATATTGTACATCAACTATACTTCAATTTTTTACAAAGTCCTAATAGAAAATAAACTCCTTGGAAAAAGAAAAATAAAGCCTCCTTTTTCGAAGGCGAGAAGAGAAACCAGACGCCAGCAGTCACACAGCGACGCCCGCAGACCTACGTTTCTTCTCATACTCCTGCTCCAAGGGCACAATGACACCATCGTCCTCGTCGAGGTAGCCGTAGTACTCAAAGTCGATCGCCTTCATGAGCTCGGCTCGCGTCTTTCGTGGAGGAGGAAGTGCTGGAAGAAAGAATCCATCAGCTTAGCCAGGTTCCCCTCGCAGCCACACTCACGCCGCCCCCCACACAGCGCTGAGCAGCACAGAGCACGCGTGCTCCTGCAAACGCCATGAGACGGGCACTCCGCCCCACTAGGAACGGGGCCACACACGACACCCCTTTTAAACCAGCGTTGATGTTTTAGACTCAGTCGCTTAGAAGGAATCTATCGTAACTTAAAAAGCAAAAACAAAAGCTAGCAAAGCTTTATGGAGATGAGCGTCATAGCATTGTTTATACAACAGTGAAAACTCGGACCCCCCCCACAGGACTATGAACTGCCCAGCAAGGGGAGGGTGTCCTCTGACCCCCTGACCGCGGCTTCATGGGCTACTTTCACAGGAAATGCCATAATGGCTAATGAAGACAAAAGAAACTATAAGCAAAAACGATCCATGAGAAATTCCTGAAGAAAATACATTCAGACTAAGTATCACTGTTCAAAATATGTAGTAATTCTGGAAAACCGAAAGGGAAATGAAAGTCCAGCTGACTGGTCGAAGAATAAAAGCTGATTAACTGAAGGAGAAGAAACCTGTAGGCATGAAAATTTCAATGATTAATAGTAACTGAATTCAACTGTCAATTTCATTAGTAATCAGGGAAACAAAAAATAGAAGTAACATACTGTTTCAAGTAACAGCAACAATGTTACAGTTGTGAACAGGGAAGTAACTAGAAGTCTACACAGGAGGGGTGGTCAGAGCCAGCACGGGTCAGCGAGACTCCCATCCTTCGCGGCGCTTGGCTTTGTAAGGAGAACTGGGGGGGCACGGGCGGTCCTCACACGATGGGCGCGGGTACGGGGAAGCCCCCTCCCGTCGGCCACGCAGGTGCCAGCGGCCCTGCCCGGCTCTGCGCCTCGAGGGCCGCGCCCAGGACGGCTCGGAGCTCCGCGTGCACTCCGGCCGCAGGACGGAGCTGGGATCCTGGGCCCGTGCTTGAAGCGTCCTGTGTGCGCGGGACGGTGGTAAACTGTCGCTGAGAGAGGAAAGCTCTAAGTGGATAGCGGACAGCCCGCCACCCCAAAGGAGGGAGACAGAGAAGCGCTCGCAGGACGGAAGCCACAGCGGCAGCAGGGGCAAGGCCTCTGGGGCCAGCCACTCCTGAGGACAGACGCGTCGGTCACAGGAGCCAGGAAACCGGCCTCTCTGCCTCAAGGGAGCCGGGCTGGGGTCACCTGTCACTCAGGCTGACGTGGCTCAGCTGATGAGACAGGCAGGGAGGAGCAGGGAAGGCCTGGAAGGGGGCACTCAGACAGACACTAATGGCGACCGGGCAGCCCCGCAGAGCGGACGGTGGAAGAGGGGCTGTGCTGCCTTTGAATCACACGCCTGAAGACTAACTGGGGCACGTTCTTCCTAAAAAAAACCACCGATGCCTGGAAAACCTAAGAATAAATTTAAAGTCAAAGTAAATGCAAAAACAAAAACACAAACACAGCACCACCTCACTTTAGGAGCCTTAAAAATCAGAAAGGGAATACACCCAAACATGTCAACAACCATCAACTGTAGGATGTGAAAATGTGGGTGTTTTTTCTGACTTTCTGTATTTTACATGTCTATAAAAAAATTTTATTGCTTCATAATAAATGGTATGATATTTACATTCTGAATTATTTTAAGCAATGTCAATGACACATGCAAAACTAGTTTGCACACATAATGAATTTAAGAAGAAGCAGGGCTTGGGAGTTCCGTGCTGGTCCAGTGGTTAGGATTCCAGGCTATCACTGACAGGGCCCGGGTTCAATTCCTGGTAGGGGAACTGAGATCCCAAAAGCCTCCCAGGGAGGCCAAAAAAGAAAACAAGTGGGGTTTCATGAAGGCGGAATCGGAAGGGGTCAGCAGAACGTCAGCAGGGGGAGGAACCCTGGTCTCGCCCTTCTCTGCTTTCCACACTTTTTCCTATGGAATGCTTGGACTGCTTTTCGAAAAGTGAAAATTAAGATGCAGGCAAACTCCAGACTGGTGGCATTCCGCAGGCGCCCAGAGCCAGGTGTCCGGCTCGGAACCACGCGTCTCCACTGGTGCACAGCGGCGTGGGCCCGAGGTGTCGTCTGTCCTACAGTTAAGAGTTTTTTCAGCCCAACGAGTAACTGAAACATGAACCTGAGCGATGGACCTCAGCGCTGCCCCGACAAACACCAACTGGGACACTCTGCGCTCACAGCGTCTGTGTTCACTTGGAGACAAGTCTGCGCAGGGCCTGCAACCTGGCGCCCCGCAGCTCTGGGTTCCCGCTCGCACCCAAGGTGTGCCCCGAGGTTGCCCCTGCAACGCCCAGCGCGCGAGGTTCCCATTCACACCCGGGAGCGGCGACCCCCCGACGACAGGGGAGTGCCCCGCACACGCGCTGCTTACAACCAGAACCACGACCTAGGCTGACACCCTCGCAAGCACCGACTACTCACGCTCTTTCTCAAACAGCTCTCTGACGCCAGGCAGGTCTTTGGCTGCTCCGAAGTACTTGTAACCTCGATTTCCTGGGACTTCCTTCCCTTCGTGGTCCAGCATTTTAGGGCCAACTTTCTTAGGGGGAAGGAAAAAGAGAAAGTGGATCTGATCCGTAAACCCACTATTTCCATGTTTCCAGATATAGTTGAAGACAGGGATGCTAAAAGTAGCAAATATTAATGGACACAGAAATACACTTCAGTACTTTCTTTAATCCTTTTAAAAATCAACCTAAATGGATGATTTAAGTAAATTATAGTATGTTCATGAGTGGAACATATTCTATAGCTGACAAATGACGGTTCGTACAACACACTTTTACTGGCTTAGAAACTGCTTGTAACACAATGTTAAGTGAAGAAAAAAAAAGCTTTAAAAAGTTGTAAAAAATCTACATGACAACTAGTAGAAGAGGACAAATGAAGTATCCAGAAGATGGAATTCTCTCCATTAAAAGCAACTATGGGAACACCTGCAGGCCACAGGATGTGAGTCTGGACGAGGCTCCGTACGGCAGGGGGGCCATGAAGCATGGAACACGTGACACAGCCAGATGCCCGAACCAAAGGTGAACGCCCCAAGTGTGTTACTTTTACAGCCAGGAAATAAACACCAATTTCTTTAACATTAGAAAACTCCAGAAGGAAATAGACAGAAACATCACTACTGACTTTGGGAGCTTTTGCAACCCTTCCCGGATGGGTAACAAGGGGCACTCACGCCGTCCGACAGGGAGCAAAACCAGTGTCACAGAAATAACGAGGATGGGAGGCGATGTTCCCAGCACACGTGCTCCAGGAATGTGAAGATAAATGCCTCGGTTCAGGCCAGGCACTGACCCGAGAATCATGGCTCTGTGTTAAGAGGGTCCAGCCTAACACACAGAAACACTGCCCATGTTTCTTACGTAACTACACGACAGGCCACCGACCAGATGCAATTGGTTCAAAGATCTGGGCAAATGGGGCAGGTCTGGGTCATGAACTCCACTACATGGGTCATAATTATCAACTTTTTAAAAATCAAAACAGAACAGAGTAGAAAATATCAAAGTGCGGCAACAATGCAGTGTGACACACAGGCATCTGTTCAGCACATCTTCGTGGGCACTGGGCTGCGAGAGTGACTGTGTGTTTCATACAGCCGGTCACAGTCCTGAAAGCCTGAGAGTCACCGTTGTAAAATACTGCCTTAAGGAATCGAGAGGGAAAAAAAGAACCCAAAGCAAGCACAGAGCAGCCTGTCTCCAGGCCCCCTCGAGCACAGAAGCCGCAGTGGAAGGGCTGTCCCCGTCCTCAGGAGGCTCAGAGATGCACGTGGGGCGCCAAGGTCGTCTCCACAAGCGGCCCGGGGAGACCGAGCCGCTCACTCTGGACGCCTGGCCGGTACACACTCTGGGGCCCGCACAGGGGACCTTCTACCCTACTGGCCCTGTGCTTTCACGGTTCCCGTGCACACACCAGGCCCTTTCAAGGCTCCTTTCATTTCTCTAGGGCCTCGTCTGCGGCTGGCCTGCGGGGGCTGCAGTGAGACAGGACCCACGCTGCCTGCACAACGCTCCCGAGCCGACCCTGGGCCGCTGCTTACTTACCCCGTAGTCAGGACCGCCCAGCTCCTTGATCCGGACCTCCCAGTGTCCTTTCTCTCGCAGCAGCTTGTTAATTTCATCATTCAGGTCGCGAATCCGGAATTCACCTAAACCAGCTAAGAAAAGAGAAATGTATCACTTCCTGAAAATACCGCTTCACGTCATACGCCTAAGAGTGAGTGTCGACACTGACAGAGGTGGGCAACGCAAAAACACTACTTCAGCTTACGAGAAAAACCACCCACGCCAAAATCACGGGAGGGTGACGATTGTGAAGAGTTCCAGCAGCACCAGAAAAACTCTGGAAAACAAACTTCCTCCTCATCAGCAGCCAGAGAAATACAAACTGAAGCTGTCCTGCGGTTCCATTTACACCAGCTCTAACACATCACAGCTTGGCGTCCAGTGTCGGCCAGGACGCAGGGAGGCAGCGTCAGTCCCAGGGCGGGCAGCCTGTGACGGCCCAGTCCTTCCGGGAGAGCGGTCTGCCGGCCCCGGGGACACCTCTGGCAAGGAGCCCCCGGGGCGGATTTAAGGGGGCGGCACAGGGGTCTGCTGCGGCGCTGTCACTGGAGACAGGGGCATCCCACCAGAGGCGGGAAGACAGTCAGGGATCCCTGACATGCTAAAGTGAAGCGGCCTGCGCCCACCAGGAGGGAGAAGCCCTCCTCTCCTCCACTGAATCGCCTCTGTTCCCTCGTCAGGTCGCTGGACCTCTCGCCTGTGCCCCTATGTCTGGACCCCTTGCTCTGCTCCCCTGGTCGGTCTGTCTGCCTCTCACCACCATGTTATCCTGATGCCTTTTGCCTTACACTGAATCTTGAAATTAGGTATTATGGGTACTCCAATTTTGTTCTTCAAAGTTCTTTTGGCTACAATTTCATACGGAAAGGCAAAGTTGTAAATTTTACAGTTCGTCAACATAAACCGAAACACCATGCTGGGTTTCTGTGATAGATTCTAAAAGGGAAAAGAACTGACCTCTTTCTGATGTTGTCTTCCCCTTCACAAACACTGCGTCTCCATCTCACTGGTTCTTTACTACCTGGCATCACTGCTTCATAGTTTTCACCAAACAGACCATGCGCGTATCTTACTAGATTTATATCTAAGGATCTCTTGCCTTTTGATGCTTCTGTTAATAACACTTTTAAAAATGCTCCAGTTCCAAACGTTACTGCTAGTACACAGAAATTGGACTATCTTTGTATGGACTTTCTAGTCTGTCATCTGGCTAAACCCAGTCATTCACTGTGGAAATCCTTCTGTGGATTCCTTGGGAAATCTACACAGAAAACTAGGTCGTCTCGGAACAGAGCATTTTTCTTCCCCTCCAGTCTTTGGGTCTTTATTTCCTTTCCTCGCTTTACAGTACTGGCCAGGAGTTCCAGTACAATGTTGAATGGAAGAGGTGAGACTGGATCTCTTCACCTTGTTCCCGATCTTGGGAGGACAGCATCCAATCTTGCAACATTAAGCATGATGTTTGCTATAGGCTTTTTGGTAGAAGTGTTTCATCAGGGAAAGGAAAAAGTTCCTGTTTATTCCCAGTTAGCTACCTGAGTTTTTATGAATGCATGAGAAACTCTGTCAAATACTTCTGCATCTACTGAGATGATATGGTTTTTCTTCTTTAAAATGATGACACAGTGAATTAATTTTTGAATGCTGAATCAACCATGCAATCCTTTGTTGAGATTTTTATGGTCAAATTCAGTAAGGAATATAGGCCTGTAGCTTTTTTCTTTTCTTGTAATGTCTTTTTCTGATTTCAGGATTGAGGGGAAACATTCTAAAATATACAAAAAGCAAACTGGGAAGTGTTCCTTCTTCAATCTTCCGGAAGAAACTGTAGAGTTGGTATTCCTTAAATATCTGAACTGGCCAGTGGAGCCATCTGGGTCTGGAATCTTCTTTGCTGGAAAGTTTTTAACTATGAATTCAGTTTCTCTAATAAATAAAGCCCCCTCCAGATATCATGAAATGTCGGGGGTGGGCGGGGAGGTTGGAGGGAGTAACGCTGCCAATGGTTAGGAACCACTACTTTGTTAGCGTGTGTCTTCTAAGGAGCAGCCCGTTTCATCTAAGTTGCTGAGTGACAGCCCTGAACTTGTGTCTAACAGTCCCTGGTCCTTTCAATGGTGAGAATTAGCGACATTCCCAGTTTCATTCCTGCTGTGACTAATCTGTGTCTTTTTTTCTTGATCAGTCTAACTGGACTAGAAGTTTATTGATTTTATTGAACCCACTTTTGATCTAGTTTCTCTACTCATCTTCTCTTTATTTCCTTCCTTCTGCTTAGTTTGGAATTAATCTGCTCGTTTTACGTTTTTGGTTTCTTAGGGGAGAAGCTTGGATCACTGACTTGAGACCTTTCTTTTTTTATTTTACTTTAATGCTATAAATTTTCGTCTAAGCACTGCTTTTTTCATACCCTGAATTCTGACATTACATTTTCATTATCATTCAATTAAAAACATTTTCTAATTTTCTTGAGGTCTTCCTTTAGGTATATGGGTTGTTTAGAAGTATGTTTAATTTCTAAATAATTAGGACGTTTCCAGGTATCTTTCTGTTACCGATTGCTACATTAACTGTGTTTTAATCAGTGAATTATACTTTGAAAAATTTTAATTATTTTCTGTTTGCTAGCATTTATTTTACAATCCAAAATGCTCTCTATTTTGGTGAATATTCCATGTGCTCTTAGAAAGGAAAGTGTATTCTTCCTTGTGAGGTGAGTGATCTATAAATGGCGAGTAGGTCAAACCGACTGACAGCACTCTCAGCTCTTCTCTGCCCTTACTCATGTTCTACCTTTCGGTTCTACTGACCACCGAGAGGGGCTGACGCCCCCACGCCTAGCTGTGGATGTGAGAATCAAGCATTTTAAGAGAGAGGCTAGCTTACCATTCTGAATTTGAGCCACTTTTTTTGAGATCTCTCCAATGATCTGTAAAAAAAATAAAAGGTAATACATTTTTATGATTTTTGAATAAGTCTAATAGCATAAGAAACATCTAATTAAAAATTCTTAGAAGCATGGTTTAAGGGTCATGCAGATAATGAAAATCAGAGACTCGCTATTTCTGCAAGGATCGAATTCACCCAACCGCACCTGTCGTCTCCACTTCTCGGCTTTAGGCAGTTCAGTACATTCTGAGGCAAGGAAGGGTCTTCGCTCCTAAGGAAAAGCAAAATACACACGTTGCCGCTATCCTGTACGAAATTACAAGCTTCGTGCAACAGTCACAAGTGACTCAGGCCTGAAGCCTCAAATGTCTAACAGTGTACCGACACCTGCAGCTTCAGCTCCCGGCGGGCTCCGCCAAGCCTCAGGCTCACTCTGCAATCTCTCCTCAGAAAAACCCACACAGGCAGAAACGCCGACTGCAGCGTGCCTGGGACGGGAGCCCACGCGCAACGGAAACGGCCCTGCGCCTGGCCACGAGCAATGGGGGGTTAATCCAAGTCTGACTGCGCCAGCCCCCAGGATCCGTGGTTCCTCTGCAGCCACAGATTCAACCAACCACAACCGTGTAGCTCCACAGTAGTTACTGTTGAAAAACATCTGTGTATGAGTGAATCCACGGAGTTCAAACTTGTGTTGTTCAGGGTCAAGCGTCACAGAGAAATGGAAAAGTACACCTGGCTATACCCACTTCACGGCATATTTATACCACCTTACGCGACAACGGCGATCAGTGTTTAGAACAAATATGTGTGTCTGTGTGTACACAGGTGTATGTGTGGGTGCAGGTGCAGGCTGAGTGGATACTTTTAAAAAACAAAACAAAAATACTCAAAGAACAGCATATATTAGCCCTAACCTGGCTGAGTCTCCATGAATGGAGGTCGTCCAGGGTCTCAGGTTAGAGCTGCTTCCCAGAGCACACCCCACTTTCTAGTACTGAGCATGAGCCCGGGCTGGGATAACAGGGAGACCCAAGCATCACATCACCGAGGTGACAGATCATCACACGGGCCCCGTAACAGGGAGCTTCACCTGCGTTTCAGGTGAACAGACCCTTAGGATACAGGGAAGCGCCAGCAAGAAGAGGAGGGTCTGGAGTCTAGAGCCTGCCGGCGCTCGTCCTTCCTACTGGAAAACTCACGAGGAAGGTTTAAACCAACCTTTACTTTCCCCTCTTCCAGCTGAGCCTGGCGAAATCTTGCTAAGGCCGTCCTACCGGGAAGAGAGAAGACCGTTAGATGGCACTTACAGGTCTCTCATCACCCAAGTTCCTGGATGGGTAAATCTGCTCATGACCACGTTCGTTGTCACTCCTCACTCATATACACACATACACACTGCTGTCAAGAAACCAGAGACATCATGGGTTTCCACGTTCCAAAGAGCAGGGCTCATAAGGACTTGTGTTTTGTAAACACCCCCGTATCCCCTCTACCCACACGGCAGGTAAGGACTGTGGGAAACTCAGCAACCTGCTGCAGTATTAAAAATACTGGTATCATGGGCCGCCGCTCCCACAGCCCTGACACCCCCCCGCACCCCGGCCGCAATGTAGGTTCTGGGAGCAGTGAGAAAACACTTCAGGGGGGATAACTACATGGGCAGATATAAGCACGCTACTTCAACACGGGGAGAGGAAGAAACGTGCACCCAAAGACCAAACAGAAAAAGAGCTCCCAGGTGGCAATTAAGCAGCATAAAATTTACAGGCAAAAGGGACTTGATACTCACATGGCCTTTTCTGCGTTTCGGGCCTAAAAGGAAAAGAGAGGGGAAGAAAAACATCCATGTTTAAAAGAGCTTTTTCTTTTACTTTTTAGAAAAAGGTTTTATTTAAAGAAAAGCTTCACCAGGACACAGTCAGAAGCATGGGCACAGCAATGACAACAAAAATCAAAAGATGTCCAAATCCTGTGACTTGACTTACCCGCTCTCCCTAAACTCTACTCCTCCCCGTGACCACTCCCTTGGATCTGGCCACTCCTTCAGAATCCACCTGTGTTATCATCATCCCAGACAATTCTCCTGTCACCCCTTCTTCCCAGCTAGGCTGCTCCCCTTTGTCTAGGTCTATACCTACCAGGCACTTTCCACCTAGCATCACAGCTGTCTGTTCTGTGCCACTGGAACTTGAGGAAAGAAAGACTGGCTTTTACAAGTGAGTGTTATGGAAAGACTGTAGCACTGAGGGCAAGTCACTAATCCCTGAAACACAGCGTCAGGCAGGGAACACATTTTCTGGGTTGCAATGTGAGCAGAGTACTTGTTGAGTCCAGGATCTGAGTGTCACTCTCCACTCTCCGACTTAGCATCCCTGAGAAATCCTCTCTCAGGCTCGGCTTCCCCATCTCTAGGCAAGGATCGCACCTTTTACCTCACATAGGCATCAGGATGGTGCAATCACATAAATATGTGAAGACATCAGCGATGCAGTTTAAAGGTGCTCAGCAAGAGTGAGCTCC
The DNA here is from genome assembly GCA_015832495.2 of Alces alces. Taxonomy (NCBI): domain Eukaryota; kingdom Metazoa; phylum Chordata; class Mammalia; order Artiodactyla; family Cervidae; genus Alces; species Alces alces. Next base: position 1,584,884 of record JADEYB020000014.1, on the reverse strand, counting down.
ACTTAAGTCTTTCTGACTTTTTCTTCCAACTGACACAGAAATAAGCTTGCTAAGTGCTCGGTAGAGAAATGGACACGATATCTACTAAGGAAGGAAACAGAGGCTCTCCCAGGAGAAGCCATCTTCTTGAAGGCTTAGGTTGTGTCCTACCTACTTCATTGAAGCCTATAGATTCTCAGTATGTAATGTAATTCGTGAAACACCATGCTGGGTACTATGGATCTGGCCACAGTCCTTCCTTTTGAGGGAGTCAGAGGAACCTCCCTCCCCAGCGCAGTGAGTCATGTGACCAGGTAACCAGGATTACAGCTCAGGTGACATCTGTTGCTGCTGTTTGGTCACCCAGTCGTGTGCGACTCTGCGACCCCATGGACTGCGGCACGCCAGGCTTCCCTGTCCTTCACTATCTTGCAGAGTTTGCTCAAACTCATGCCCATTGAGTCTGCGATGCCATCCAACCATCTCATCTCCGGTTGCCCCTTCTCCTCCTGCCCTCCATCTTTCGAAGCTTCCCTGTAGCTCACACGGTACAGAATCTGTCTGCAATGCAGGAGACCTAGGTTCCTTCCCTGAGTCGGGGAGATGTCCTGGAGAAGGGAATAGGTACCCACTCTGGTATTCTTGCCTAGAGAATCCCACGGTGGACTACAGTCCGCAGGGACAAAGGGTAGGACAGGACTGAGAGACCAACACTTTCAAGGGACAGGAATTCGGGCAAACTCAGGGAGGGAGAGGAGGACAGGGGAGCCCGGAGTGCTGCGGTCCACGGGTGTGCAAAGAGTCGGACACGACTGAGCAAGCGAACAACAACTAAATCCACGGTTATGGAAACCCACAAAAAGGAGTGTGTGTGATGGCCACAGTTTGCCAGAAACATCCAAAGCTTCTCCTCTGCTAAGGAATGGAGAGAGGAGACCCCTACGCTTGTCAGAGTTCGGAAACGAGAGCCTGCGGGCTGAGGCGGCCAGTGTGAAGGAGTAATGGGGGGCGAGGGGCATATTCTCCGAGGGCTGGAGAGCGGAGAAGGCTGCTTTCTGCGCCCTGGTTTCTCATCAACCGACGGACTTCAATGACGCCTTCGATAACTTGCTACGGCGCCTCGCACCTCCCACCGGCGCTTCGCTTGGTGAGAACGTCACGGTAACCAACGAACCCGCGCATCCTCCCGTCCCTGGACCCTGCCCTCGGGGGGGCTGCCCTCGCCTCCTCCGGCCTCACGCGGCGGGAAGGCCCTCTGTCCCGAACGCGGGCGCCGGAGCCCCAGGGCTCCTCGGCCCCGGCCTGCCGCTCTCCTCCCTCGCTCCCCGCCCCGCTCACCATGCTGAGAGGGAGCGCGCCGCCCTCAGGCCGCGCGGAACCAGCCCACGGACCTCCGCCGCCCAGGGAGCGGCCAATCCAGACGGGAACTGAAGGTTTTAGCCTTCCCGAACCACCAGCTTCCCAGTCGGAAGGATAACTACGGGAACCGGAAGCGAGGGACCGGAAGCGAGGGACCGGAAGCGAGGAACCGGAAGCGAAGCTCAGAATTGACCAGGGGACGGGAAGGAAGTGCAGGCGCGCTCCCGTTGGCAGCCTTCCCTGGGCGTCAGGACGTCGCACCGACGTGTGCGCACGAAAATTAGGGGCGTGGCATAACTGCGCTTGCGCAATGGAACGGAAGCGTCTTCGATTAGGACCCGGGTGGTGGGGTGGTGCTGGTGCTGGTACTGCTCTCGCGATAACAACGGCGAGATTTCCCGTGATACCTCGCGATGAGTCTACTTGGGCCGTGGCTGCTCCTGGAGGTTCGCGTCCCTGGGTGCGGCGCGCGTCCTGCGAGCGGAGCCGCGCCGCTGGAAATTTCTCGTCCTCAGCCCTCTGAGTGGACGGGGGGGCCCTCCCGCGGCCCGCGTGCTCGTCAGGGACGGGAGGTTGCCTCCCCTCTCAGTCGTTTATTTCGGGTCTGTGCTTCGGAGATTTTCTCCGGAATCGCGGGGTCTGTCCGAGCTTGACCAAGGCTTGAGGTCACCCTTTAAAAGTAAACGTAAGGCCCGGGGGAGAAAAGGACCGTTACTGCAGGAGCTCAGTCGGTGGGTACTGGGCACGTCGCGGGCATCAGAAGGGCCTTAGCCCAGGACCAGGGAGTCAGGGAAGAAGCTGCCGCTAGGGATGGACCTGGTGACTCCTCCCGCGGGGCCCCGCTGGCCGCTTCGGCCAGTTCCAGCACCTCCCCTGCGGCCAGCATGGTGCTTTGCGGAAGCGACTTCCTGCGACACAGGGCCTAATCTTTGCTGGGTGCTCCGGCTGCAGCCGGGAAGCACAGGCCATCGGGGACGCAGCCAACGTTTGTGGTTCAGACAGGACCGACGAGTGCTTGGAACAGACACGAGGGGCTCGTGCCTGAACCGTGACAAGTTTTCTCTTAAGTTCAGGCTCTCCTGCCACAGTCCATCGTCCACCTCCCTGACAGCTAGGCGTGGGCTTGCCAGGAAACCCTGGCCCATGAGAATGGAATGGAAGGAATGTGTGCCACTTAGCTGGTGCCCTGAGAAGTGTGGATGTGCCTTGCCCTTTCCCCTTAGCTGCTTTAGTACTGTGAGCCTTAGGGGGCGCTCTCCCAGGCTGATGCCCGCTTTCAACCATCTCAGCAGAAGCCAGGAATACAGACGGGTTATCCAGGAGAGATGTGCAGAGAAACCTCTTGTCAGATGGAGTGAATTCCCATGACACACACAGCAGACCCGCAAGGTTGAACATTTCACACCAGCAGAACCACTGCCAGCTTGGATAGCGTGGGACAGAGGGTACAAAAGAGGGCTGTTAACCCCCAAAAATTCTAGGGGCAGGACATGGGCTGATCAACGTGTAGCCATGCACAGGTGCTACCCTTCATGGAGAGGAGCCGATGGCTCCTGGGGAGGCAGCTCAAGCCCAGAGGGTGTGCTCAGGCCCTGAAACCTAACACACTTGCTCTGTGACTGGTTGAAACCAGTGAGGCCTCTTCCAGTCTCCCATCCTGAAGGGCAGTGTCCTGTCTTTTTACTGGGGCCCTGTACCTCCCCCACTCATCTTGGGGAGCAAGTCACAGAGCTCCTGATAGGAGTGATGCCCCAGGCTGAATCATACCGAGATCTCACCCACACCTGATTTAGGACAGACTGGGGCCTCTGTAGCCGACCAAACTTAGAGCAGACTTGTATCTTGGATGGGATGACACCTTTAGTGATGTTAGGATGAGATGCTGACAGGGTCCATCTGAGGCAGAAGCATACCCTCCCTTCATGTACATGTCCTGGTCCCCCCAAGACCTGAAAGTTAATACAGACTCCTTGTGATCTGAATGGATCCTGGAGCATTGTGTTCTTAGTGGAAAATAAAGATAGGCCAGTATGAGACTAAAATAACACAACTCTCCTGAAAGAGGATTGCATCTCACAGGCAGTGTCGCAGCTTTTAATCAACTTTGGGCTTCTTTGTTCCAAATTACAGTTAACTAGCCAAATATACCAGAACCTCCCATGCTCATGAGGGGATGGTATTCTCTTGGGTCTAATAGAATTAACACCCAAGAAAAGAGTAAAAATGAGTTACGGTAGAATCCTTGGGGGGCTTCCCTGGTAGCTCAGCTGGTAAAGAATTCGCCTGCAATGTGGGAGACCTGGGTTGGGAAGGTCCCCTGGAGAAGGGAAAGGCTACCCACTTAAGTATTCTGGCCTGGAGAATTCCATGGACTGTATAGTCCGTGGGTTGCAAAAAGTCGGACACAACTGAGCAACTTTCACGCATGCAGAATCGTTGGGAAGGGGTATGATTTTAAGAAAAATTTTAGTTACTAATAAGACTTTAATCCATTACACTTGTAGTGTTTCTGCTTCAAATCTCCAAAGCGAAATTGCATTTATAATCAAAGTTTAGGATGGGAACTAATTTTGAATCAAGGTCTAAATGCCCAAGAAAAGCTGATTTTCAAAATGTGGCTCAGGGTCAGACAAGAATGCATTAAATGAACTTTAAAGCAGTAGGCAGTTCTACTCAATAAAGCAGAGCCAAGTTGCTGCTGTCGTCCCCAGAGGGACAGGGCCCTCAGCCTGTTTCCTGCAGCACCAGCTCCTTCATCTGCCAGCTGACCAGCTTCACCCGCATGACCCGCTGCCTCCCGGAGTCTGGAGTTAGTGGCCAGACACTTAAGCATTTGATAACTGGCTCATCCCACCCCATTTCAGGGTTGCCAAACACTGAGGTGTTCCTCTCAGCAGGATGCAGTGTGGTGGCACTGCAGGAAGTGTGGAAACAAACAACAGGTACCATTGATTCTTCGACCCTTTACCACCGATGTCTCGTCACCCAATCACTATACAGTGATTCTGCAAGATAGCTTTTCTTCACTTTACAGATCGAGCTCAGCTACTGGCTGAGCCCGAGCAGACACTTGAGTGTGGTGTGCTGCCTGCATGGTACTACACAGCTTCAGACACAGCAAGGCTCTGCTGCTAAAACCAGGAGAGTTCTGGAGATCCGGGTACAGAGGTACTGAGATGGCCCTTGGAGGAGGTGAGAACCGACTTAGCCAGGTTTTAGAAGTCACACACACAACCCTCACCGTCAGTGACCACCAGCTCTGACCTCTGCTGTATCTGTCCAGGTTCCTGTTGTCGAATATTTCACCCAGAATATTAGTGAATAAGCAAATGGCCACAGCTTGGACAAGTGTCACCTCATCTGCGTTTAAACAGACCACATCATTTGCACAAAGAGTTTCACTTACCCAAACTGAAAATAACACAAGGAGGCACTGAAACAAAGGCCCATCCCAGGCTCCCCTGGTGGCCCAGCCAGAGTCCACCTCCCAGTCGAGTTGGATTCCTGAGCTGGGAAGATCCCTCACGCCTTGGAGCAATGAAGCCCATGCGCCACAACTACTGAGCCTGTGCTCAAGCGCGGGAGCCCACACGACTGAAGTTCACACACCCTAGAGCCGGTGCTTCCAAACAGAAGCGCCTGCAATGAGCAGCCCACACCCCACAGCTACGGAGGAGCCTCCGCTTCACACGACCAGGAAAAGCCCACGCAGCAACAAAGGCCCAGCACAGCACCCCCGAAAAGAAATGCCCGTCCCTCTAATAAATCAGCTGCAAGTCTTCTCTGGACCGTGACACACTCATCCGGCTATAATCAGTCCTTGGTTGGAAGGCTCCCTAAAGCTCCAGTGATCAAATAAGGCTGCCTCAGACTTGGGAGTGCTGAAAAAACCAGGCCTAATGCACACACCTGTGGCCTGACCAGGAAATACAGACGTAGTTCCCATCTCCCAGACTGTGACAAGCCTCAGATGGTAAAGAATCTGCCTGCAATGCAGGAGACCTGGGTTCATCTTGCTCCAGCAACTATTGTGACAGGGCACGAGAGGGCAAGCGAACGCAGCTGCTTCACAACCTGAAGGAAGTGGAGGGCGGGCTGGGAAGGAAGGGCCGCGAGGGAGGGTGGCAACAAGTGCAGGCGGCCCCACCTGTGAAAGCAGCCAGTCTCGGTGAACTGCGGAGTCACTGAAGTTAACGCCTCTGCCACCAAATGCTTTTTGCCCAACAGCGGTCACACAGCAGTGTTCTCCGGTGGAGACCAGAGTGGTCAGGTTCCAGGCCAGGGTTTGTGGTTCATACTGCCAAGTACCCTCCATGGAAAACAAGATGAGGAACACAAAAGCACCCCAACCAGCTGAAGTGCATGCGTTTCACTCACTGCAGCTGCCTCAGTCCCTCAGGCCTGTCTCGGAAGGTGTGTTTTCACGAGCACAAGAGCAGAAACCCACGTGTGAAAACAGCACGTTTGTGACGTTGGAGACACCACTCTGACCCTCATTCCCATCACGTACGTCGTCAGCCTGCTCAGGAGACAGGCCTGACACCACAGCTTGCTACCAAACCTTGACCGAGATTACTAGTAGTCAAGTTCATTGCCAAGGTTCGTAGCAGAGGTGGAAATGAACGGATGGGAAGCTGTTACGTTCAATGTAATCTTTCAATTCTAAGGCAAGTAACAAGGATAATTAAATGTACATGAACCTTTGTAATTCAGAGCACAAGCTCTGGACAGAGTTCTCAAATTATAAGCACACCACGGCCTCCTTATCCCAGGAGTTTTCAATCTGGCGGTGCCCTAGAGTCACCGAGCAGCTTACAAAATACTGCTCAGTACACACCCTTAGAAAGTCTTTAATTCTAAGAGAGATGTTCTTTAACACCTACTCTATAAAACTGGAGAAGGAAATGGCAACCCACTCCACTGTTCTTGCCTGGAGAATCCCAGGGACAGGGGAGCCTAGTGGGCTGACGTCTGTGGGGTCGCACAGAGTTGGACTGAAGTGACTTAGCAGAAGCAGCAGAAAACTGTTGTTAAATGTTGTGAACGGCTGCAGCAGTTACATGAGCCCAATGAACAATGTGCTCAAAATCTTTTGGACAACTAGAATTTCTACCAGGTTTTAAAAATGAGTTAAGTGGTACATATACACCATGGAATATTACTCAGCCATTAAAAAGAATTCATTTGAATCAGTTCTAATGAGATGGATGAAACTGGAGCCTATTATACAGAGTGAAGTAAGCCAGAAAGATAAAGAACATTACAGCATACTAACACATATATATGGAATTTAGAAAGATGGTAATGATAACCCTATATGCAAAACAGAAAAAGAGACACAGATGTACAGAACAGACTTTCGGACTCTGTGGGAGAAGGCGAGGGTGGGATGTTTCGAGAGAACAGCATCGAAACATGTATATTATCTATAGTGAAACAGATCACCAGCCCAGGTTGGATGCATGAGACAAGTGCTCGGGCCTGGTGCACTGGGAAGACTCAGAGGGATCGGGTGGAGAGGGAGGTGGGAGGGGGGATCGGGATGGGGAACACATGTAAATCCATGGCTGATTCATGTCAATGTATGACAAAACCCACTACAATACTGTAAAGTAATTAGCCTCCAACTAATAAAAATAAATGAAAAAAAAATAAAAATGAGTTAAGGTTAACAAGGAATGTCACAACCAGTACTAATACGTATTTAAGGGAAACAGATCCCAAAACAGGGAACAGAGAACAGATGGTACAAGTATATACTACTGTCTTCTCTGACGGCCCCGAATTCTCAAGAACCTGCCTCTGACACTTGAGTAGACAAGTGTCTCACTACAAGTCAGGCACCTCACCTACTGACTGTGGAACTGCCTTAAGTCAAGGACAGCCTGTGCCATGAATAATTTAACATATAAAATAGTCAAAATAACTCAAGCACAATAGCTACCAACATCCCAGACAAAATCCTTCAAGGCACTGTTTTCCCTACAACTGCAACAAAAATCTATTTCTATCTAAAAAAATCAACTCATCCTTAGTGGATGATACTCATTATTTACCAGAATCCTCAAAACCCTGAAGGGAAAAAAAAAAAAAAAAAAAAACCCTGAAGGGCACTGTATCACTTAGTACCACTTGGTTTTGTTGAAACAGGGAGGACAGTCTTCATTTCTCCCAACTGTACACAAAGAACAGGAAATGCTAAAATCATGAGGTGAATGAATGATTACTGACTTTTCAAGGGAAATGCTTGTCATTTCAATGCAAAAGAGGTCAAGTTCTATATTAGCAGTAAGACTGATGCAATGCAATACCACTGTTTCATACTTGTGCCAGAAAACTGAAATTATCATGATCTCTAACATGCTTAACATCTGAGATACACTTGCTTCATAAAAATATCAAAGGGACTTTGCTGGCTGTCCCAGGATAAAGACTCCAAGCTTCCAGACAGGAGACACAGGGAAGTAAGATCCCATATGTGGTGCCACTCAGCCAAAAAGAAACAATGCAACTAAACCACAGAAGCAAAACAAAACCTCGAGCAAGGAGATGAGCTGGCACTGGGAGCTCACTCTCGCCGCTCTGGCGAATGCAGCGCCAGTGACCCCCCATCACACGCTGACTCGATTACACGCAGCGTGCCGCACGCACGGCGCTTTCAAGAAGAGGACACCAGCGGGCAGTGCGAAGGGGCAGGGAGCCACCTTCATGGGGCGCGGGACAGGACCCGTCAGAGGGCGTAGGAGAGGAAGGGCACCTGAGGTTCCAGGCAGCTGCACATTCTTCCAGCAACTCATCTATAAGGTGAGTTCATTAAATGACTTCTAAGGTCCATGTCAACTCTAGATCAGACCCTAAGAGAAAACACAAGGAATCCAACATTTCAGATCCCTGTGGAGTCCAGGAAAATTTGAAATGCTAAAAGTGTAATGGGATTTCCTGGTGGTCCAGCACGTAAGCCTTCGATTTCCAGTGCAGGGGGCACAGGTTCATCCCCAGTCCAGGAGCCAAGATCCCACACGCCTTGCAGCCAAAAAATCATAGAACATCAATACAGTAACAAATTCAATGAAGACTTCAAAGAGAGTCCACATCAAAAAAAAAAAAATTTTAACAAAATCCATCCATGGTGTTAGAACTGTTCAGAATTAATGTGGAACTAAAGGCCATCACTATAATGGATGAGAAGAATTAAACTGTCCATGTCCTTGGAGGGCTGACAAAGCACCTGAAGCCTGTGCTCCCTCTAACAGCTATGTTTCCTTACTGAAGACGAGACTGGGTTAGTACAAAAAGAAAACTCCAAACTGCCAGCTTCCGGTCCTCCACTCCCCTCTTTAATATGGCATTTTGCACTATATACATTAATGAAAAGTTGAAACAAACAAAAAGAACTTTAGTCAAACTCCCCTTCCTCCTCCAGCTTTATTGGATAGTTTAAAATTACATTTCTATTTTCTAGGACTTCAGTTGCTTTTTCCATCTGACTTTTAAAAACTGATTACAGCAAATGAAACACAGTTGTCTAAGTGATATAGTATACAAAAATAACATCTTGATTTCTGTGAAAATGCATTTCTCTGCAATTCCTGAATAGCTCCAAATTATGCTAACTCTGAGCATAGATGTTTTACTCTGGGTTTTAGATTTAGTCTTTGAAAACGTGTGTTCTACACCATTGCCATCACCGCCTATTTGCCCAGCGTCGACGCTGTGGTGAGGCTGGTCCTGCTCAGGCTTTTATCCCGTGTTCTCGCGCAGCCATCAACACGCATGCTTGTCTTTTTGTTTACTCCCACTCAACTGTATGTTCTATGTAGGGCCTGATACAGATGTTACTTGATGTTATTTAATAGCTACTGAGGTCAGACAATCCAAGGCAGTCATTATGCTAAAATTAAAGTTATTTATGGAAGCTCACAGACACTTCCAGGATTGGTTTTACCTCCTACATGGGAACATATTCGAGAAACCCAGAATGGGCTTCCTGGTCTGACTCAACTCTTCCCATTCATCAATCCCTATTCACCAGTGGCGCGGAAAGGGGGTTCTTTAACAAAGCATTATACATTAACACCTCTACCAAACTAAACATAAACTTTTTTTTGTAGTTAAATGCAGAAAGTCGATTTTTTTTCCACCCCTTTCCTCCTTTTACACGGCAAGTAAAGCTCACTGGCCTGGGAGTAGCCTCTATCTGCCAACCTTTGGCCAGTGAAGAGGATTCAGAGAAAATAATACAACCATCAATCAGAAAAGGAGGGGCGACAAAGGAAAGTAATTAAGCCGTGGCCTCGATCGTGCATTCCCGTGCCAGGTGCCCCGACTCGCCACAGCGGTAACAGTTGACTTCACTCGTCTTGCTGCAGTTGATGGCTACGTGGCCAGTCTCGCCACACCTGAGAGAGGAAATTAAAACAGCTTTCACAACAGCGCTCAGAAAACGCCAGTGTACTGAAGGATTAGTCACTCAACCCACAAGGCAATGATGAGTGAAGTGTACATTTGTGTTTTCAGACAGTAAGTCTTATTAACCCTAAACTGAGAGCAAGGAGGAGGAGCCCGACAGCAAAGCTACTCAACTGAGCAGTCCACAGCGTAAGGTAAGACTGGGCCATAGGAGGTCATCCATCACCACCACCAACGCACCGGCCAAATTAACCCCTCAGATTTCACAAGTATGTACATATCGAAACTTCTGAAATTTCATGCTTTAACATGTATGTATGATGTTACATTCACAAGCAGAGACTTCTAATTTCATGACAAAACATTTGTGTATGAACTACACACACAAAGCATGCACTTTGTCATTTTCTACCAAGTCTCTGAAGGTGCCAAGTTATTACAGCCTAGCTCTTTCGTGCGCGCGAACCCCTCGCGTGCTCAGGGCCACGTCGGGGCGGCAGCTCACCTGTAGCACTTCACTTTGGTGCAGTCCTTCTGAATGTGCCCGAACTCGCCGCAGGAGTAGCACTTCTGCTCGTCCGCGTGGTCGCAGTCGCGGGCCAGGTGGCCGGGCTTGCCGCAGTTGTAGCAGCACTGCTCGCGCTCCCGCTTGGGCTCCTTGCAGTCCTTGGCGATGTGGCCGCCGCGGCCGCAGTTGTAGCAGGCTTCAGCAGTAGGCAAAAGGCAGGGCCAGACTGTAACACCTCCCGGGGGCCGCCGGCCCCGGCCCGCTCCCCTCGCCCGGCTCTGGGAGGCGGGACAGGAGGGTTCGACACTTACCATCCTCCTGGAGGTCACAGTCCTTGGCAAGGTGACCAGACTCGCCACAGCGGTAACAGATGTCTGGAAGAGACGAGGAAACAAACTGGAAACCTATTGTGAACAGAAACAAAACACACGTGGCTAATTAGACCAGTCTTGATATTCATGAATACTGAAGTACTTAAGAATTTTTTATTCGACAAAAATACCTCTATCCGAGGTAAAACCACCTCTGCCACGGCTTCTCATCCCACGACCGCGGCCCCCGCCAGCGGGGCACTCCCGGGCCCAGTGGCCAGACCGTCCACACTTGAAGCACTCATTGCTGCTCATGGCTGCAGTCAGATCTTCAAAACATTAAAAACAACAACATGAAACCACTCAGCACTACTTACAGCTTTTATTCCCTATTTAGTGTATTTCTGGATAATTATTCTTGAGGAACAAAAGCCAACCAATATATTGCTTAGAAAAAGTCAGATGACTATATACTTAGGCATTGTGATTATGAAATATATTTAAAAATGAAACAAAAACACTTTGCATAATTGTTAAGATTATGCATACGTGTTAACCCAGTTACTAACGGGACTTATAGGGTTAGTGTAAATGAATATCATTAGAAATAAAACTTGATTGTGCGCAACTGGAGGTCACATACTGGTCATACACCCGAAGCAGCCCGTGATCTGGAGCACAGACAGAGCAGAGGGAACCCCCCACCCGCACCCCCGCAGCGGAGCACCTAACGGGCACCTGCTGCCGCCTGAGCGCTCAGGAGCGCGCGCTGCCCCAGGGGCAGCAGATCCTGGCTCGAGAGGTGCGGAAAGCGACAGAGAAACCCCGAAGGACAGTCCCGTCAGCACTGGGGCCATTTCCCCTCTTCTGTTCTCCCGCTTTCAAATTTCCTTCTGTAATTTTACATCTAAAAGAAGGTTACTTGGAATTCCACAGTAGACTGCTTTATTGGGTATTGTTTCAAAATAAAAGCGAAACTCCACTAAAGCAAATGCATTTTATACTTATTACATAACAATCTAAAAATAAGTAGGGGCTATTCCTAGAAAAGAATGGAATAGAACAGAATGGAATGTTGCAGGACAAACTCCCATTAAACTGGCCTTTAAAAAACTAGCTAAAAACAATGTGACCTTTACATTTCCACACTTTTTATCTAAACATGTTTTGTCCTTAATTCCAGTGTCAAAGAATGGTGCACAAAGTTTTTAAACTTGATGGAGCAAAACCTAGTGACTAAAATTATGCTAAAGTTTAGTTTCAAAAGTTTCCACTGTCAAATATCCGAAAGAACTCATAGCTGTCCCATGCGTCTGAAATCAACGCCGGGATAAATTGCGAGGACACTTTCTACCAACTCGCATGCTCGCCCTGTGCGCTGGTCACCAACAGAGGGGAGGGCAGCGCACCTCACCGGGCACTCGTGCTCCACGGCGTCTCAGTGCGCATTTCCGGTCAGAAGAAACCAGGCTGTGAAGAGTAGAAAGGCATTGGGCAAAATTACATCTGCTTTCCTGTACGGGTGCTGGCATTTTAAGTCAAGTGGAAGGCTGTTTCCAGAGAAAATACTCGAGATTAAAAAGTGAACAGCACATAAAACCATCACAGGAAAACGCAGCTTATGGCACTTCATCCTCCCCTCAATCCCACTTCCATTCTGTGTCTTCTTTGGTTTACTGAGGACCAATCTGAGCACAGACGGTGTACCCAGGTGGCCCAATGGTTAAAAAAAAAAAAAAACAACCTGCCTGCCAGTGCAGGAGATGCAAGAGACACAGGTTCACTCCCTGGGTTGGGAAGATGCCCTGGAGTAGGAAATAGCAACCCACTCTAGCACTCTTGCCTCCAAGTCCCATGGACAGAGGAGCCTGGTGGGCTACTGTCCACAGGCTCGAAAAGTCAGACACTACTGAGCACGCATGCAAATTCGAGCACTTTAACTCTTGGTCCCAAGGAGTTCTTTCCTTTCACAAGGCAATCCAGGCAATTTGACAGGCTCTAAGCATTTTATAATCTTTTATTTCAATGAGATATTTATCTTCTAGAAAAATGACAACCCAACATTCAAAGTACATGATAGTTCTGGGCAATCTCCCTTTTATGCCGCTGCTTTAAAAAGACCTCTTGCTTACTTCATAATGGTAAAGTACAAGGGAAATACATTATCATGAACCATCAGATGTTTATCAGTGGAAGAAAGTTAACAGTGAAACCTTTAGGTTTACTTTCACCCTACAAAAAATAGTTTAAAAAATTTAGCTTCCTAAAAAGTGATTAACCCATGTGTGGATTTTTCACGAACTGTTTCTTTCTCTTTGGTCAAGCCAATCTCAGTGAGCTGTTCTACATTGTTACTGAGAGTGCTCTTAGGTAATTAACATTATTCCAACAGCCTCCTGCTGTTTTAATGGCACGCTACCCATCCTGGTAGACAGGTCGCTATCCTAGTACACATCTTACATATGAACATACTAAGTCACAAGGTCTTGAGAGAGTTCCATGCCGTCCCTTAGGAAACCTGGAGGCAGTGAGGGAAGCCGGAGCTGGGTTAACTATGGCTCTCTGATTCCCACTGCTCTTGGCTGGGAGTCTTGCTGCACCGTCTGCCTCCGCCTCTCGCACCTGTCACAACGTTTTCCAACCTTCAAGGGCCAACTCAGATAAATGCCAGCTCTATAAAAGAACCTGACCACATCACCAGCCTGGAACTCTCCTTTTTCCTACTAAGACTCAGGGCACTTTGCCTGCTCTACCATTTTGCTTTTTATCATACTCCTTGAGGGTACAGACCAAGTTATTTACCTTTGAATAATACCCCATACAATCACCCTTTTAGGAGCAGTTATATAACTCAGGATTTTAACTGCAGAGGTTTTTTTTTTTTTTGGTGGGGGGGACCAAGTCATTTGCTGAATGAAATAAACTTGTGTTTCTTGTACAGACCCAACCCAATCCAGTAAGTACTGACCAAAAAAAAAAAAAAAAAACCACCTAAATTTCTGCTATGAGATGAGTCGCTGCACATTCATTTAAAAGAACGATGCTGGAAGTTCCCTGACGGTCCAGCAGCTAGAACTCAGCACGTTCACTGCCAGGGCCCAGGTTCAATCCCTGGTCAAGGGACGAACATCTCACAAGCAACGCAGTGCGGCCAAAAAACAAACAGTAACAACGAATTTTACATCCTCATTAAGGACTGACTACAGTCTAGATTCAGTATGCATTTCAGATTGTCTATTACAACTCCCACATGTAACTGAGAAATTTTCACCCCAGGTCACTAAAGTCAGTAGCCAAGCCAGGACCTCTGCTTGCCACCCAGACTCTTATTACTCCAAGAATTCAACAAGACCCCAGAAATCTTTTATGGAATGCTGCAAAACATGTATATACTCATTTAAAAAGCAAATACTGTCTTCTCACTGTCACTTGGCAGCAAGAGCATATTTTTCTTCTCGCTGCTAAAAATCGCTGCTTCGATCTACACCCATGTACTCTCACAAGGTGAAGAGATTTGGGAACCACACGGTGAACCACTAGCTGCTCGCTGTGTTACCCCAGGACACGTCTCTGTCTGACCTGTAACCGTAGCTGTTACCAGGCACCTCGTGCTTAGCACGCGCTCAACTGAACTTTCAGGTGTTCCTGTCTACCTCCCCCCCTTCCTCTTTCCTTTCCACTCCTCTCCTGCTGAGGTTAAAGTGCAGACAGGCAGAACTCACTCCGAGGCGGTCCCTGGCAGCCTGCTGGTCAGGACTCCGGGCCTTCACTGCCAGGGCCCCGGTTCTTTCTCTGGTCGGGGATTTAGCCCACGAGCCTTGCAACACAGCCAATCTACACAGCAGGCTTAGAGTGGGCCTAACTCCGCTTACACTCCAGTTTCCTGGTCTATAACGTCTCCTTCTTGAGAAGCAAAAGGGTCGATTCCAAATGAGCTGACATTTCCAACCCCAGGAAGCAATATGTTTCCCTTCGACCACACTCAATTTTTATGACACAAGTCACACTTAAGATGTGGCAGGGCCCAGGGCACGCCTGGTGCAGTCAAGATGCGACCTGAGCAGGGCTGCTGTCAGCGGCCACGTGAGCTTAACTGGGAGGTCCAACTATTCCGGTCTGCACTCATCCAGGCTGTGAGGCTTAACTCTTGGAACTAGTAACAAAACACTAACGGTCACACAAATTTGTCTTCATTGAAGTAAATCTACTGCATTTTTGATACTAATAACCAAGCCAGTGAACTGCTTTGATTAAACCTTAACAGTACCTGGTCAACACTAACAATGAGTTCCAACGAGTAGGAGCCAGTAACAGTCTATAAACGCATCTAAAGTAAGCAGCAGCCAAGGGGGAGGAGGGAACGGGCACCAGTGGCTGAGGAGCTTGGCGAGACTGCCGCACAGCCCTGCTGCATCTCCGCGCGCCCCCAAGCCAGAGGGGCCTCTGCCCTCCGGATGCACCCGCCCTCTACCAAGTCAGTTCGCAGGACCACCGTGGGACCGAAACAGAAATAAACAAAATGAAGGAAGGAAGTGATACTGTGTACTACCTGCATCCCGCTCAGAATGAAGAACAGAGCACAACACTAGGGGCGGCTCTGGCTGCTTATCCAGCATTTACTGTGTGCTCTGCTTACTTACATCCCTTTCTGCGCATCTGGAAAGGCTTTAATTAGTAGGCTAAATATCTACTATGAGTCAAGGGTTAACATACACATTATCTATAATCCCTGCAACTGTGCAAGTTCGTAACCTTGTTCCCATTTCACTGATAAGGAAACTGAGGATCTGAGAACAACTAACTCGCCCAAAGCCACACAACTAGAAAGTTCGAGTCAGGATTTCAAGAGCGCGCTCCAAGTCCTCTGCAAAAGTTTTTGTTAGGGTTAAGTGATAAAGTTCAGAAAATGCTATCAGAAAAGTATACCAAATTAGATAAGTCAAAATAAAAGAACAGAACTGATACTGTGGGTTTTTTTTTTTTTAAAAAAACCCACACCCATGAAAGAATTTAAAGTCATCTTAGATTTTAACCTTCCTCGAGGCAGAATTTAGGAGTGGCAAAGACTGGCAACCTGACCTCTCCAGTTAACACCCTCATCTGTAATTAACAAGCCACTCCAAGTGAACACCATACTGCATTTTCAGTCCCCTTAACAGAGCCCACCCACTCACAAAGTGAATGCTGGTGGCTACAATTTTTACGGAATTAGACCAGCGTCTTTTTTAACATGAAAATGGTGCACTTTCCTGGAATCTCGCAGGAGCATCTGACACCGCCAGCACAGGGGTTCTAGGAAACCCGCCCGAACAGAAAGGGTGCCCTCCACAGAGCAGGCCAGGAGGCCCTGGCCCCAGCCTTTCGCTCTCCACTTACTGTCAGAAGGCTAGAAGAGGAAAGCAGCCAACAACTTTTTAAAAAAGAAACTCTCATTCCTGCAGGCACAGGAGAAGGGAAGCAGAATCTCTCTCATGGTCAAGCATTTAGACAACAGACCAATCACCTCAAGTAGTTAAAACTGTGGTTCTCTTGTCTTTAAGCTTTCCACATAGATGCCATACACTTTAAGATTTCAAAAAGAATCCTCATTTATAGTACCTTAACAAAGATATTCTGCCTGTTACAGATGTTCAAATATAAGTGTAATAAATGTCCCTTAAACTGCACACTTAAAATACCTAGTTTGTTGTCAAGAGGAAAAGGACTGTGGACCTTTGGTTGCTAAGAAAAACTTATCCAAGTTCTCTGTGACATATTAGATAACTACATAAATATATACCCTTTTTAAAAAGTTGTTGCCAAGAGTTACAACTTGGAAAAAACTTTAAGCTCTTTATTCAGCCCTTGGGAATATAATAAATTATCCCTTTTACATTCCAGTACAAAGAGCTCCTCCTAAACAAGAATAAACAAGAATCAGGCTCAACAAACTACAACAGCATCAATCTATGAACGTGGCACTTCGTAGGTGTTTGATTAAGCCATGACCACAGTAATGTTTAATAGTATTTGAAAGTAATTGCTTTGCAGAGAGGGAAAAAGTCTTAGAGGTAGGAACAACCTCTTAATTCATCTCTTTAAGACACTCAAAACCTTACATCAACTAACAGGGGTTGAGCAAAAGAATAAAAAGTTGCTAATTTAAATTAAGGTTAACTCACTGAGACAGAAATTAACTAGTTATGTTTCTCTCCAAAAGTGAGTCAAACAACGAGAAAAAGGGGAAAAAAACCTTTTCTTAAAAACTTGTCTCTTGGGGGTACAAAATAAGGACGAAAATCAATACTCCTGAAAAGAAAAAAAGGGAAAGAAAAAATGGCAAGCTAATCCAGACTCGGCTTATTTACCTCATCCTTTTCGTGGGTCCTTCTGAACAATGCCTGAAACATACTCTCTGAAGTCACAGATGAAAACTAAGCAATGTTTTCTTTTCCTAGGACCCCCAGGACCAGATGCAGACACTTCCTTAGGAAGTGTCCTGTGGCTGAGGCCATGTGGTTAACATGTGGCAAGCACGAGCCTTATCCATAAGAAAATCCACAGCCGAACCCAAACGTGGGCCATTATGCCGTTACTAAAATAGGTTTTCACGTCTGGAAAAACCAAACAGAGTTTGGTTAACTCATCTTCTCGCCTCGTTTTTAAACTGCATTCGCTTCATCTACCCCGGAGATGATGCAAAGGTTACTGCTGCTGCCATGATTTTGGAAGTTTGGCCGATTCATGTTCTCTGCCGATAGTGGGGTTTTTTTCCATAGGCCTCTCGAACTTAAAGCAGTGTTGATTCAAGAAAAACGAGCCTTATCTGCCCTTTCCCGAAGTGCAACGTAAGACCAGTAACTTAGCACGTCCATGACGACAAAAATCCAAGAATCCTGAAGCTGCCGTGGAGCACCGAGAGCGAGTCCCGAAGCCGTACGGGCCTTCCGGCGGGGTATCCCCCGCCCTGAGCGGACAGCTTCTCCGAGGCCCCTCCTGGGCCCGAAGAGCCCTTTGGCACGTGGCCCGCCAGGCCCGGCCCCGGCCCCCCGCCGCCCCGCGCCCTCCCCACAAGGCCCCCTCCCCGCACCTTCCCGCCAAGCCACCCCCTCCCCGCGGCCCGGAGCCCCTGCCTCAGTCCCAAGGACGCGCGGCCTCGTACGCCGCGGGGCTGCGGCCCGGGCGCGGCCGCGTCCCGGAGGCCCCAGCGAGGCGGCCCCGCGTCCCGGGCGGCGGGCAGAGCCCGGGGGCAGCCGGCCGTAGGGCACAGGCCGGGCCCGGGCTGCGGCGGCCTGCTTCCCGCCTGACGCAGCAGCGGAGCAGGCCGGAGCCCGGCCGCCATCGCCGCCGCCCGGGCCCGGCCCTCCGCCCGCGGCCCCCCCCACCCCGCGCCGCGGTCCCCGGCCCGCTCGCGGCCTCACCTTCCGCGTCGCAGGGGCCCGCAGCGGCCGAGACTCAGGCGCAGACCGGGAGGACGGCTCGCGAAGCGGCGGCTGTTTATTTTCAGGGTCCCTGCCTGCGCCACACGCGGGTCTGCACACGGCCCCGCACACGCCGCTGCGCACGGCTCGCCGCCGCCTCGCCCACACGGCCAATCAGCGTGCGACGCTCGGCCATCCAATCAGGGCCGCCCGCGAGGCGGGCCGCCGCGCCCGACGCGACGCTGGGGGCGGGGCTCTCCCCCTGCGCGCGCGGCCCTTCCCGCCGAGCCTTGCGCGCGGCCTTGCCGCCTCGAGGCCGAGACCGCGGGCAGCCAGAGTTCCGGCTCGACGACCCTCCTGGCGGCGGTGGCGGCGTCAGCCAGGGGCGCCGGGAGTGGCTTTCTGTGCTCGTGGGGCCTGGAGGTCTCCTCTCAGGGGCGGGCTCAGCGCCGCCGGAGCCGGGCCCCGCTTTTGGGGCCTCTCGGCTGCGGGGATCCGGGCTGCCGGTCCCCCCTCACAGCCCCTCCCGGATAAACGCCCCGCCCCGGGGAGCGGGCGCGGGGGAGGCACCGCCGCCCTAACACTCCTTGTCAGCCGGGTAGCACGCGACGCGTGACGGCCCCTGCGGCCCGAGGGCCACCGGGACCGGGGTGTCACCGTCCCTAAAGGCCTTCAGGTTTTCTCCAAGAGACACTGTGAATGTAGCGAAGACACGCTGTCACGGTGACATCAAGTTAGACTGTTCCACGTAAACTACGCAGTGACAGACCTTGGTGTCTCATTTTGGAAAGGCTTTCATTAAAAACATGAGGAGAAAAATGAAAGAGTTCCCAGTCTCTTGAAGCCCGAAAAGGCCCTAAAATGACCAGTCTCACAGTAAACTCCGTGTGCTCTGGAGGTCTGCCTGCGGCCCGGCTTGGCCGTCACAGCCCGGGAGTGTACTTTCCATTCTGTTAATGACTATTTCACTCTTGGAAAGTGAGCGCTTGTGTCTATTCACATGTTAAAACTGGGGTGATTAGTCCTTGTTGGCAACGATAGTTAGTTCCATCCGCAGGTGACTGTAAACCTGAGCTATATTCATTTGCCCCCAGTTGCGCCCCATTGAATCCGAGTACCAGGCGGTATGGCTTCTTAAAGCACGTGGTGAGGAGGTAGTGCAGTGTGGTTAAGAGCTTCAGGTGTTGGGAGGGTTAAACCTGGTTCAGATCAGTCTTTGCAAAGCACTCAGCAGGCCTGGGAGCAATCATTGGAGTGGATGGACTGTCTTAAGGACCCATGATTTTAACTTGTGTTAAGACAATTTAAAGTTAAAATATTTAAAAATTCGCTGTGAAAATGTCCAATTTCCAATAACGATTGAACTGTCTAGCACTTTCTGCACTGAGTTACCCATAATGCAATGGTACTTTGTGCTTACAGAGTTTCATTACCAAGAAGCTTGCACAGCTTCATAGATTTCCCCTCCCTAATTGATTGCTCTTTATAATATCTTGAGATAAGTTGTAGTGTGGTAACCACAGACACTTACCTAGTGATTTCCTAAGGCCTAGCAGTGAGTCAGTGTAACGCAGGAGGCTTTGTAGGAAGTCCAGCCTGGGTGCCTCCACGCCACACCAGGAGATGAGTTAAAATTGTCACAGGAACTAGAAATTAGTATTTTCGGACTCGATTTTGGTTTACCATTCCAACCAAAGTGCTACATAAAATATTCATTACAGACAGAAGGACTGAATGTTCCTAATATTTTTTTTAAAAGGTGGGTGTGAAATAAAGATACTGAACATAATGTTCTTGTACACGTTTTAGAAGACTTAAGTAGAGGAAACATCATGTGACCTTTGCTCTTTGGCTCTGGGAGGAGCAGCTAATGGCTCTTTTCTACCTGGCATCCAGCTTTCTGTAATGACTATTTTTAATAGAGCCAGTCTGGTCACAAGTCATTCTGACTGACCCTGGGAAGGTCTGGGATGAAGTGACTATTGTTGCATGGATACGGCCCTGGGTACACCTGTTCATTAGTGATGTTTGAAAACAAAGGAAAGAAAAGGCTACCCCACTTAGAAGATAAACTGCCATCTGTATTTGAAGAGTTTTCTATATTTCCCTCCCCTGAAATCTGCTTTATCCCTTCCTGCCCTCCCATGTCCAGTCTTCCCCAAGGTATTGTACTCAGCTCCACAGGGGTCACACAGGTGAGTTAAGACAGACTGCGCCCTTGAAGATCTTTCAGGATGACAAGGGCCAAAAGAAAGTATTAAGTGTCCTCAGAGAGGACCAGCTAAGATGCTGTGATTCAGCATGATTCAGGATTCCTTCAAATGAATGCCAGTCGAGCAGCAATAACTGCCAACTCCTCATTTCCGCTTAAAATGCCCAACTGTTCCTAGCACAAGCCCTAGATCCTGTTGTTAAATGGAGAGGATACTGTGTCTGTCCTTCTAAACCCTTCCATGTCTGGTTTTCCCTGCCAACAGGGAAATAGTCTGTGACTTTACTTGGAAAGTATGCAGCTAAGGTTGAGGAGAATGAATTGTTTCCACCTCTCATGTCAGCTTCTGATCCTGAAATAGGAATTAGTTATACAGTACTAATCATACCTAATACTTAATATAGAGAGTTATTATAACATGTGTGGCTGCATGCTAAGTCACTTCACTCATGTCCAGACTCTCTGCGACCCCATGGACTGTAGCCCACCAGACTCCTCTGTCCATGGGATTCTCCAGGCAAGAATACTGGAGTGGACTTGCCATGCCCTCCTCAAGGGGATCTTCCCAACCCAGGGATCAAACCCATGTCTCTTCTGTCTCCTGCATTGGCAGACAGGTAATTTACCACTCGTGCCACCTGAGAAGCCCCTGTTATGACAACAGTGTCTGGCATAAAGTAGTATCAATCATTATTGTTATTATCATTATTTATTGAGTACTTACTCTATGCCAGGCATTGTTTATAACCTCTTTGTAATTTTTCACAAAACCCCCTGAGATAAGTACTTTTATTATCCCTATGGGGAAATTAGTCCAGAGAATATAATCTGCGCAAGGTCACAAAGCAAATAAATAACTGGGCTGCCTTCAAACAGAGGCAGCCGGAGTGCTTCACACAAAGCTTCTGGCCTCCATAGTTATTGAGACCTAATCCTACAACTGCCCATAGACTTCTTAAAGTGACAGAGTAGGGAAGGACAGCTGATGACAAGCAAAATATGAAACACTGACTAATAGTTTAGTGAGCTTTCCATTGGTTGGCTTCCTCCTCTGTGACCTTAACAATGACACAACCTCTACTTCTGCAAACTAACTGGTAAAACAAAAACTTTATTTGCAAATAAGTTTTAAAAGTTTCAAAATAAAACCACCACTGGTTTTTTTTTTCTTCCTAAAAGAAAAGTAGATGAAGTTACTTAAAAAAAGTAATTTCATGTCAATAAAGGACAGAAATGATATGGACCTAACAGAAGCAGAAGATATTAAGAAGAGGTGGCAAAAATACACAGAAGAACTATGCATAAAAGATCTCAATGACCCAGATAACCTCGATGGTGTGATTACTCACCTAGAGCCAGACATCTTGGAGTGTGAAGTCAAGTGTGCCTTAGGAAGCATCACAACAAACAAAGCTAGTGGTGGAGGTGTTCCAGCTGAGCTATTTCAAATCCTAAATTCCAGCTGAGCTATTTCAAATCCTAAAAGATGATGCTGTTAAAGTGCTGCACTCAATATGCAAGCAAATATGGAAAACTCACCTGTGGCCACAGGGAAAAATATCAATAACCTCAGATACACAGATGACACCACCCTTATGGCAGAGAGCAAAGAAGAGCTGAAGAGCCTCTTGATGAAAGTGGAAAAGGAGAGTGAAAAAGAACTGGCTTAAAACTCAACCTTCAAAAAACAAAGATCATGGCATCCGGTCCCATTACTTCATGGCAAATAGATGGGAAAACAGTGGAAACAGTGACAGACTTTATTTTGGGGGGCTCCAAAATCACTGCAGATGGTGACTGCAGCCATGAAATCAAAAGATGCTTGCTCCTTGGAAGAAAAGCTATGACCAATCTAGACAGCATATTAAAAAGCAGAGGCATTACTTTGTCGACACAGGTCCATCTGGTCAAAGCTATGGTTTCCAATAGTCATTATGGATGTGAGAGCTGGACTATAAAGAAAGCTGAGCATTGAAGAATTGTTCCTTTTGAACTGTGGTGTTGGAGAAGACTCTTGAAAGCCCCTTGGACTGCAAGAAGATCAAACCAGTCAGTCCTAAAGGAAATCAGTCCTGAATATTCACTGGCAGGACTGATGCTGAAGGCTGAAACTCCAATACTTTGGCCACCTAATGCAAAGAACTGACTCATTAGAAAAGACCCTGATGCTGGGCAAGATTGAAAGCAGGAGGAGAAGGGGACAACAGAGGATGAGATGGTTGGATGGCATCACTGACTGGATGGACATGAGTTTGAGCAAGCTCCGGGAGCTGGTGATGGACAGGGAGCCCTGGCGGGCTGCAGTCCACAGCGTCGGACATGACTGAGCGACTGAACTGAATTTCGTATCAAGTGTCTACATTATATAGTGAAACTTTGAAATAGGGAGTGAATAGCAAGATAATGGTGTGTTTAAATTGCTTCCAAAGAGTATTTTACAGGATGTCTCCAGTTGTGTTTTGAGAGAGCATTATACAGTTTAACACTGGATCATGTAGTTCTCATAATCTATAAAAATAATGCAAGTGATTTTTATAGGTTAAATTTTAAAAGAACTACTATATAATTTGGAGAAGGAAATGACAACCCACTTCAGTATTCTTGCCTGGGAAATCCCATGGATGGAGGACCCTGGTGGGCTACAGTCCATGAGGTCTCAAAGTGTCAGAGATGACTAAAGTGACTTAGCACAAACACACTAAATAATTGGATAAATTAGGATAAAAAATCTAAAAGGACATTTAGCCTAATCTCAGAGTATTTAGTCTCGTCTTCTCATTTTAAATTTAAATTGAAAGGAGACCAATAGAGTTGCACAGAGTTCCTGCAAGTATATTAATGATTTTTCAGTCACAAAAAAAGAATAAAATAATGCCATTTGCAACAACATGGATGAATCCAGAGATTATCACATCAGTGAAGTAAGTCAGAAAGAGAAAGAGAAATACCATATAATATCACATACACATAGAATCTAAAATATGACCTAACTGAACTTATGTACAAAACAGACAGGCTCCCAGACATACAGAAGAGACTTGTGGTTGCCAAGGGGGAAGGGTTGAGGGAGGCATGGACTGGGAGTTTGGGACGGCAGATGCAGACTAGTACAGACAGAATACCCCACAACAAGGTCCTGCCGGGTCTCCTGCATTGCAGGCGGATGCTTTGCGGTCGGAGCCACCAGGGGGGCGCAGTGTTCAGCACAAAGAACTACATTCAGCATCCTGTGATGAACCATGATGGACAAGAACATGAGAGAGAATGTACAGCAGAAGTTAGCACAAACTTGTAAATCAACTGCACTTCAATAAAATACATTTTTAGTGGGAAAAAAATTGATTAAAAAAATTTTTTGTGGTCATACCCACACCATGTAGGATTTTAGCTCCCAGACCAGGAATCGAACCCAGGCCTGTTGCTTTGGAAGCATAGAGTTGTAACTACTGGACCACCAGGGAAGTCCCCGAAAACCCATGCCTTTTTAATATGAAAGAGTTGTCACACACGTGTTGTAGAGTCCGTTAGCTGTGCTTGTGCCTGATTAGTGCAGTTAGTCACAGTGGAGGTAAGAGAAAAGTGAAGTCTCTCAGTCGTATCCGACTCTTTGCGACCCTGTGGACCGTAGCCCACCAGGCTCCTCCGTCCATGGGATTCTCCAGGCAAGAATGCTGGAGTGGGTTGCCATTTCCTTCTCCAGGAGGTAAGAGAAGGGGGGACCACATCTATACCATACCCTTGATTGTTGTGTCTCCAGCTCCTTTCTGTGGACATCAACACAAATGGCCATTCTAGCTTATGAATTAGTCATTTACGAGTTTGGCAAGGATGAATCAATCGTCAGCTTGTCAACTTTGAGAAATGTACTCAGGCTCCAATTTAAGAGACATGAACTGCTCTCTACATTTTCATAAGTACTATGAAAACATCCTCTAATTATGTGTTGTTACTACAGAAGAAAATGTGTGAATTTACACCAGGCTGAAGAAAGGCTTTTAGGTAGTGACGATACAACAGATAACAGCTGCTGTTCCCTTGAACCATCCCTACCCCAAGCTCCACTTCCTTTCTCTTCATCCCCATGGTATATTCTTCATACCCAAATGGTATATTCTTTAGCTCATTTTTTATATTATAAAAATAAACATATGCCCACATTAAATGTATAAACTTGGGCAGACTATTCAAATATAAAATTTCTCTAAATATGTAAATTTTAAAATAGTATATTATATTATACATTCTATAACATACTATGAATCATATGTACAAATTTGATAAAATTTACATATAATCGATAATATGAATTAATTATATGACATATATAATTTTATATAGGGTTTATATATATCAAACAATACATGCACAATGAAAATTTACATAAATCATATCTATCTGCTGACTTATTTGCCTTTCCTTACAAGAACGTAAGGCCTGGATATGACTGAGCGACTTTCACGCTCACTTTTCCACGAGAACGTAAGATCCTCAAGGCAGGGGCTTTGTCTTGCTCTGTATTCTGCTTTACTTCCAACTCCTAGAATGGCTCCCTGTACATGAGAAGCAGCCAAATGGTTGCTGAAAGAATAAATATCAATCTTTGTCTTGCTTTTTAGATTTATTATTATGTTTCTGAGATCTCTATCCACAAAAATGTGTATACACACTTATATCTGTATTCTTTTCCTAGTTCATTTTTTTTCAGTGCCATGCATTACAGATATGTGAAGTGAAGTGAAGTGAAAGTCGCTCAGTGATGTCCAAGTCTTTGCAACCCCTGGACTGTAGCCTGCTGGGCCTCTCTGTCCGTGCAATTCTCCAGGCCAGAATACTGGAGTGGGTAGCCGTTCCCTTCTCCAGGGTATCTTCCCAACCCAGGTATCGAACACAGGTCTCCAGCATTGCAAGCGGGTTCTTTACCGTCTGAGCCTCCAGTTTAGTTCAGTTCAGTCGCTCAGTCGTGTCCGATTCTTTGTGACCCCATGGACTGCAGCACGCCAGGCTTCCCTCTCCATCACCAACTCCTGGAACTCGCTCAAACTCATGTCTATCAAGTTGGTGATGCCATCCAACCACCTCATCCTCTGTCAGCCCCTTCTCCTCTCGCCTTCAATCTTGCCCAGCATCAGGGTCTTTTCCAAGGAGTCAGTTCTTCGCATCAGGTGGCCAAAGTATTGGAGTTTCAGCCTTCAGCATCAGTCCTTCCAATGAATATTCTGGACTGATTTCCTTTAGGATGGACTGGTTGAATCTCCTTGCAGTCCAAGGGGCTCTCAAGAGTCTTCTCCAACACCACAGTTCAAAAGCATCAACTCTTCGGTGTACCTGAGGTTATTGATATTTCTCCCTGCAATCTTGATTCCAGCTTGTGCTTCATGCAGCTCAGCATTTCGAATGATGTGCTCTGCCTATAAGTTAAATAAGCAGGGTGACAATATACAGTCTTGATGTACTCCTTTCCCAGTTTGGAACCAGTCCTTTGTTCCATGTCCGGTTCTAACTGTTGCTTCTTGACCTGCATAGAGATTTCTCAGGAGACAGGTAAGGTGGTCTGGTATTCCCATCTCTTTAAGAATTTTCCACAGTTTGTTGTGATCCACACAGTCAAAGGCTTTTGGAGTAGTCAATGAAACAGAAGTAGATGTTTTTCTGGAATTCTTTTGCTTTTCTTATGATCCAACGGATGTTGGCATTTTGATCTCTGGTTCCTCTGCCTTTTCTAAATCCAGCTTGAACATCTGGAAGCTTTTGGTTCATGTACTGTTGACACCTGGCTTGGAGAGTTTTGAGCATTACTCTGCTAGCGTGTGAGATGAGTGCAATTGTGTGGTAGTTTGAACATGCTTTGGCATTGCCTTTCTTTGGGATTGGAATGAAA
The DNA here is from genome assembly GCA_015832495.2 of Alces alces. Lineage (NCBI taxonomy): Eukaryota > Metazoa > Chordata > Mammalia > Artiodactyla > Cervidae > Alces > Alces alces. The sequence goes on along the minus strand of JADEYB020000014.1, from coordinate 1,558,828 downwards.
AGTGACATTTTCCAGTCCTGCGGCCACTGCTGAGTTTTCCAAAATTGATGGCATATTGAGTGCAGCACTTTAACAGCATCATCTTTTAGGATTTGAAATAGCTCAGCTGGAATTCTATCACTTCCACTAGCTTTGTTTTCAATGATGTTCCTAAAGCCCACTTGACTTCTCGTTCCAGGATGTCTGGCTCTAGGTGAGTGATCACACCATCGTGGTTATCTGAGTCATAAAGATCTTTTTTGTATAATTCTTATGTGTATTCTTGCCATTTCTTCTTAATATCTTCTGCTTCTGTTAGGTCCACACCATTTCTGTCCTTTATTGTGCCCATTTTTGCATGAAATGTTCCCTTGGTATCTCTAGTTTTCTTGAAGAGATCTCTAGTCTTTCTTGTTCTGTTGTTTTCCTCTATTTCTTTGCACTGATCCCTGAGGAAGGCTTTCTTATCTCTCCTGCTATTCTTTGGAACTCTGCATTCAGATGGATACATCTTTCCTTTTCTCCTTTGCCTTTCACTTTCCTTCTTTTCTCAGCTATTTGTAAGGCCTCCTCAGATAACCATTTTGCCTTTTTGCATTTCTTCTTCTTGGGGATGGTTTTGATCACCTCCTCCTGTACAGTGTTATGAACCTCTGTCCACAGATCTTCAGGCACTCTTATCCATCAGATAAGATCCCTTGAATCTATTTGTCACTTTCACTGTATAATCATAAGGATTTGATTTATGTCATACCTGAATGACCTAGTGGTTTTCCCTACTTTCTTCAATTTAAGTCTGAATTTTCCAACAATGAGTTCATGATCTGAGCCACAGTCAGCTCCCACAGTCAGCTCTATGCTGACTATATACAGCTTCTCCATCTTTGACTGCAAAGAATACCATCAATCTGATTTCGGTATTGACCATCTGGTGATGTCCATGTGTAGAGTCATCTCTTGTGTTGTTGGAAGAGGGTGTTTGCTATGACCAGTGTGTTCTCTTGGCAAAACTGTTAGCCTTTGCCCTGCTTCATTTGGTACCCCAAAGCCAACCTTGCCTGTTACTCCAGATATCTCTTGACTTCCTACTTTTGCATTCCAGTCCCCTATGATGCAAAGGACATCTTTTTTTGGTGTTAGTTCTAGAAGGTCTTGTAGGTTTTCACAAAATGTTCAACTTCAGCTTCTTCGGCATTAGTGGTTGGGGCATAGACACGGATTTCTGTGACATGAATGGTTTGCCTTGGAAACGAACAGAGATCATTCTGTTGTTCTTGCCATGCTGTCCTCCAGGGGATCTTCCCAACCCAGGGATCAAACCCAGGTCTCCGCATTGTGGGCTGACTCTTTACTCTCTAAGCCACCAGGGAAGCCTGAGCCACCAGGGATTTGTACATTTCCATGTCCATTTCCCTAATGGAGGGCACTTACGTTGTTTCCACTCTTTTGCTATTATACAGTGTTGTAATAAGCGCCCTGTGTACAGGTCTCCTGAGGCACATGTGGGAGGTTTCTGTAGGGTATGTAAACCCAGGGGAGAGGTGTTGACAGTGAACAGGCTGTATTTACACTTTGCTGGTTGCCTGCCATGACTCTTAAAGTGAACACCCCAAATGACACTCCCAATCACAGAGGATATGGGTGCCCTGTTTCTCAGTCATTGCTGACACTTTATATTGTGAGATGATTTAATTTTTGCCAATCTGATGGGTGAAACCTAGGGTCTCTCGTTTGTTTTTATTGAGATCATCGTAGAGTCACAAGTGGTTGAAAGAAATAATACAGACAGAGCAGATGTACTCTATCCCCAATTTCTCCTAATAGTAACATCTTGCAAAAGTACAATACAGTATCACAAGCTGGATATTGAAGTCACAAAACCCACTAATTTTGTTCGGCTTTCCTCAGTTTTACACAGACTCTGTATATGTCTGCTGTCATGTATATGAGTGTGTCTCATGTGTAGGTCTGTGTACCCGTCTCTGCCATCAGGAGCTGAAGGGCTGCAATGCTGAGTTCATGCAGAACTGGAAGACACAAGTCAGACTGTGATGCCTATCCCCTAGGAGGAACTAGGACTGTCTTATTTCTGAACTAGTGTTTCTTGACTGCCTTTTCTTTGTTGCTGCTTCCCCTCACTTCCCTGAAGATGCTCAATCACTGGGGCCTGTTCACGGGCAGTTATTGTGGTCAGGCCTCGATCACAACATGGCTTCAGCCAAAAATGGCTTCCTTTATGTCAGCAAAGCCAGGTCTGGTTCCCTTTCTCCAGGGACCCCCTGACTCTTCTGGTTACACAGTCTCCGACTATCACAAATAAAGCTGCTGCGAACATTTGTGAACAGGTTTTTGTGTGCAGGTGATTTTCGCCCAGTTTGTTGTCCTTTTCATATAGCGTTTCCCCATCACAGTGAGGCTGGACACCCTTCACGTGTTTGTAGGCTATTCAAGTTTCCTCCTGTGAGAATGGCTGATTTTGCTCATTTTTGCTATTTTCTTCTTGCCCTTCTCTGATAGACTTGAAAGAATTCTCTTTTCCGTATACCAGTCCTTTGTCAGTCATACAAGGTTATGCTTGACAGTTTGGTGATCATTGTTTCTCAACATGACATAAAGACTGGGAATTGATAAAGAGCTTCTGAGACATGGATGTGCATACTGATGAAAGGACAGAGGGGTTTCGTTCAGGCTGCCCACACTCCATTTGGGGAGGCGGCCACACGCACCCCCTCCCCCATGCTCTGTACCATCTCCTTTGCCTCTGTCATACGCCAACAATATGCTTTAATGGCGGCGAGCATCACAGCCGCTGCCTGCTGCAGGGCAAACGCCAGGCATCTTTACATTTTTGTCTCATTCAGAGGAGGCATTTGGACTCACGTTGCGTCACAAACTCCTGCTTGTCAGCATTTCGACCCGCCCTGGAAAACTGCTGACTTCATGATGTACTTCCTTCCGCATGCTGCCGTTCTCCCCAGCGCTGCAGCCAGCTTAGAATCCTGACTCACCCTCCAGCCAGCCACTGAGAATGCCGATGATTCTGGTACGGTCAGTGCTCTCCAAGTGACTTTGATGGGGGAAACAGCTTCTGGACAAGCCCAAGCCCGTGCAATCTCAGGTGCCAGGGAGGCCTTTTCTAATTGTCTCATCACGCAGCGTCTTACTCTTCCTGCCGTGGCAGGAGCGGAGGCCGTGCTCCTGTGGTCCTGGCCGTGAGGCTGTGCGCTAGACGAGCTGGCACAGCCTGCAGTCTCCTTCTGAGCTCAGCGAGCAGCCTCTCCCATCTGCACTGGAGCCCTGGCTGGGGCGCAGGACCCACAGCGCGATGGTCTGCAGAGCTGGGTTAACGAGTCCAAAGTCGGCCTGCCTTTCAGTAAATTACCCTGTAAAGCATTCATTGACCAAAATTATCTTGATTAGTTTCTCTTATGCATGTTATGCTAAGTCACTTCAGTCATGTCCAACTCTGCAACACCATGGACTGCAGCCCGCCAGGCTCCTCTGTCCATGGGATTCTCCAGACAAGAATACTGGAGTGGGTTGCCATGCCCTCCTTCAGGGGATCTTCCCCACCCAGGGATCGAACCCGGGTCTCCTGCATTGCAGACAGATGCTTTACCATCTGAGCCACTATAGTACTTCATAAAGTAATAAAACTTTAGTAAGAATTTAGTGTGAGAGGATCATGTACCACACTCTGCTGGGCAGTTCCACCTTTGCTCCGTTATTTAGCTGTCATCTTATTCTTTGAACCTATGAGGTTTAGAAACCTTATAGATTCTAGCACAACCTCCCTAGATAGGCTCTAGAAATGTTTTTTAAATAAAAGTAGCTGGCTGATTTATTTATGTGGCTGTGTCAGGTCTTACTTATGGCACACGGGGTCTTCTATCTTCATTGCAGCATGTGGGATCTGGTTCTCTGACCAGGGATCGAACCTGGGCCTTTTGCATTGGGAGCACAAAGTCTTAGCCACTGGGCCACCAGGGAGGCCCCAGGATCTGGATATTTAAGTAGGAGGAGTTAGCATCCTGACCAACTGTTTTTCACAGGTGAGATGTCTGGATGCTTTTACGTGGTATATGACAGGGCATCAACTACGATTGGGTCGCATGGTAATAAAATCTGCTCTCAAGCCTTTTCAATCCTTCCAGCACCAAAGAGAGGTCTCAGTTTGGTGTTTACCAGCACTTAACTCCTCTGAGACACTGTGCCTAACCTTCGGAATGAGGGGCGCCTATGTCACGTGGCCATCCTGGATGTTATCATTTTATTTTGATAACATAATATGTGAGTTAGAGTGCTTTCTCACCTGTGTAGTAGGGTCTGTTGTTTTTTAGACATACACACATATTTTATTTTCTGGCAGAACCACCTGAGAGAAAGTTGCAGACTGCACGTTGTGTTTACAGAGACGTAATTGACATATAACATTATACTGGTTTCAGGTGTACATCGTAATGATTCGATATTTGTATGTATTGGAAAATGATTACCACAAAAGTCTAGTTAGCATCCACCACCACGCAGTTACTCACTTTTTTCTTGTGATGAGACTTTTAAGACCTGCTCTCTTGGAGGGATAAATCAGAGGTTTGGGATTAACATATATGCACTGCTATATATATACAATAGACAGCCAATAGGGACCTACTGCATAGCACAGGGAACTATTATCAATACTTTGTAATAACCTGTATGGGAAAAAAAAACCTGAAAAAATACATATAAATGTACACGTATAACTGAGTCACTTTACTATATACCTGAAACTGACACAGATAGTAAATCAATTACACGTCAATAAAAAAAATTTTTTCAATTCTTACCAAAAATTTAAAAAGACTTATCAGGACCACCCCCCACCCCCGCGGCGGTCCAGTGGTTAAGGGGTGCAGGTTCCATCCCTGGTCGGGGAACTAAGATCCCACATGCCACATGGCACAGCCAAAATTAAAAAAAAAAAAAAAAAAGGACATTCTCTCAACAACTTTCAAATATGCGATGCAGTATCATTAACTATACGGTTTCTCCGATGGCTCAGCAGAAAAAATCCCCTGCCTACAAGCCAGGAGAGGCGGGAGAAGTGGGTTCGATCCCTGGGTCGGGAAGATCCCCTATAAGAGGAGATGGCAACCCACTCCAGGATTCTCACCTGAAAAATCCCATGGACAGAGAAGCCTGGTGGGCTGCGATCCAAGGGGTTGCAAAGAGTCACACACGACTGAACACACATGCATCTTTAACTGTATTCAGCGTGATCTACACTATGTTCCCAGGACATTTATTTTATAATTGGAAGTTTGTACCTTTTGACCAGCTCTGCCGATTTTCACCAGCCCACTCCCCGCAAACCCAGCAACCCGCGAGGTGTTCTCTGTTTCTATGAGCTCAATTTTTTTTTTTTTGAGCTCAATTTTTTTTAACTCTACATATGAGAGCTCATATAGTAACTGTCTTTTTACGATTTATTTTACTGAGCATAATGCCCTCAGGGTCCATCCATGTTGTTAGAAATGGCAGAATTTCCTTCTCTTTTTTAATGCCTGAATAATATTCTATTGTTTATAGGTACATAATTTCCTTATCCAATCATCTGTCAAAAGACACTCAGGTTGCTTCTGAAAGCTCCCTCTTAAAATACTAAAATGTGAGTCAACCTAAAAATACAATGAAGTAAATGAGAGCAGATAGTGTGTGTTAGTTGGTCAGTCGTGTCCGACTCTTTGCGACCCCATGGACTGTAGCTCACCAGGCTCCTCTGTCCATGGAATTCTACAGACAAGAACACTGGGGTGGGTTGCCATTCCCTTCTCCAGGGGATCTTCCCGACCCAGGGATCGAACCTGGGTCTCCTGCACTGCAGGCGGATTCATTACCACTGAGCCCCCAGGGAAGCCTAACTGAGAGCAGAGGAAGTACGCAAGCTGAACAGTCACAAGGACAGGTGGGTGTGACAAAAACGGGGTCTGGGCTGTGCCGTGGAGCCAGAGTGGGAGCCCCGGGGAAGCCTGAGCTGCCCCTGGAAGACAGCTGTCTGCGGGGCTGCTGCGCGGGGCGGGGCGGGGCGGGGAGCGCTCACAGAAGGGGCTGTGGAGAGATCCACCCCCAAATGGAGTGTTTGCTTGAAAAATTCAGTGTGGGTGGCAGCTCTTTTTGACACAGGCAGCATCTCAAGTGCAGAGTAACAGTTTGACTCTGTGTGTGTGTGCGTGCATGCACACGCAGGCAGCACCTTACACACCTATCATGACTGGAAGATTGCAAGAATAACACAGTGGTGGAAGCCCCTCTCAAACAACCCAAGGGTGTTTCTGCCTCGAAGGGGTCTGAGACCCCACTGCGGGCAAAGGTTTGTCTTTGATTTTCTCTTTTCTGCCATTTTCACACTCCTTTTCCCAGTCTATTATCGTCCCAGGACACTCAGGGAGTCGCCCCGCTGAACACAGCCCACAAACCCCTCTGCTGCAGAGATTAGGGGACATTTGCCAATGGTGTTAGCTCTTCCAGAGTTTCTTCCATGGATTCCTCTTGGAGACCCTGTTAAATCCATCGTGGTGGATTCCACAGAGGCTGACAAATACAGTCTCCTCAAGGTTCTCCACGTATTAACCACAGACACTTACCTACTTTTTCCTCCCACAATCTTTTAAGACCTTTGTACGTTCTTCTATGAAGGACAGATGGGTTTACACAGGGACACATGTAAACATATGTTCCTATTACATAGGAATAAGATCTGCAAGGGGTGGCGGGGAGAAAGGAAATCTGAAAAATCAAGTCATGGGGAATTTTTGAGAAAACAAGTGTTAGTTTCATTACAGGATTCTAAGCTGTAGACCCTCCAAGGTCAAGGGGAGGCAAGATGGAACTCAGGTTTACAGCAGCAGTGCCTGGCAGCGGCTCCTCGCTGCATGAACAAGGGTTTTATTGTCCCTCTGTGAGGCACTCCTGAGGTTGCCCAACTGCCCATGGGCCTCAGAGCCAGCACTTCTCAGACCTCACTAGAAAGTTGCTAAGACAAGGCATTTTTCACAGGCCTTTCCTGCTTCCAGGTCCCTTCCAACATCATTCCAGTGATGTCACTGCCATGGGCTTTATGCTGCCTTTGCAATGATGATACAGCAAACAATGTGGAATATCCAGAACTGATGTTAATACAAATAGTTTTTCAAGGGAACGTTGACACTTAGCTCACCAGAGGGCTGTGACTCTAGAATAATCTATGTCAGAAGCGCTGTTTACATTGTGCAGTGCTATCCATTTGTCAGTCATGATTATTACAACATTAGAAAACCACCCACGGACCTCACAAGGGGATTGCACCGGGCCATTTTTACTCTTTGTGACAAAGCACTGACTCTTCAACGTCTGTGGTCAGTTAATCATTTTGGCAAAATACCTCAAGACTTGCCATCTCATTCACTCTTACCATCAAATGAAGACTTTTATGAGAATAAAGTGGGAAGAATAGAGCCATTTTTAATATCCAGATATGCCATAAAAGTCACCCTTTTATAGTACACACTTCACTGGGTTTTAGTACTTCCACAGAGCCATACAACCATCACCATCAGCTGCTTTTCTCAGGGCAGCTTTAGGTTCAGAGTAAGTTTGAGTGGAGAGTACAGAGTTCCCCCGTCCCTGCCCTGGAAATCCTGGCAGCCAGCACTCATTTCACTCTCTCCTGGTTTTGCCTTTTCCAGAGTGCCATAGAGTCGGAATCTCACATTTTGTAGCCTTTTCAGATTGGCTTCTTTCACTTGGTCATATGCATTTCCTTTTTCTTCACAGCTTTGCATGGTTTGATAGCTCATTGCTTTTTGGTGCCGAATAACACTCTTTTGTGGTACTGAATGTACCACAGTTTGTGGTACATTCGCTTACTGAGGATGTATGGTTGCTTGCAAGTTTTGGCAATTATAAATAAATATGCTATAAATGTCTGTGTGCAGGTTCTTCTGTTGACATATGTTTTCAACTCCTTTGAGGAAATACCAGGGCGCGTGACTTGCTGCTGGATTGTATGGGAAGAGTGTGTTTAGTTCTGCAAGAATCTGCCAAACTGCCTTCCCGCCAGCAACACGTGAGAATTCGTGTTGTTCCACATCCTCGCCAGCGTAGTCCGTCTTTGGTCTGTGGCCATTCTGACAGGTGTGTAGTGGTATCTCATCAGAGCATTATTATTATTAATCAGTGTATTATTTCTAGCCGCGCCGGTCTTTGCTGCTGCATGCAGGCGTTCTCCAGGCGTGGAGGGCAAGGGGCACTCTTGGTCACCAGGCACAGGCAGCTCGCGGCGGTGGCTCCTCTGGCTGCGGGCCTGGGCTCTAGGCGAGCGGGCTCAGGAGTTGCGGCAGCACAGGCTTAGTGGTCCTGTGGCACGTGGGAGTCTTCCCAGACCAGGGGTCAGTCCCACGTCCCCCGAATGGCAAGTCAGAGTCTGAGTCACTGGACCGCCAGGGAAGTCCTCTCACCGCTGTTTTAGTTCGCAGTTCCCTGATGACATGATACTGAGCGTCCCTTCACCATTTCCAGCTCTATGTCTTCTTTGGTGAGGTGCCTATACAGCTGTTGGCTCATATTTAAATCGAGTTGTTCTTTTTCTTATGGTTGAGTTTTAAGAATTCTTTGTATATTCAAAAGATTTTAAAAGTTTCTCTGAGACCTCTTTCACCCATGTGTGATTTAGAAGTGTGTTGTTTAACCTCCCAGTATCGAGGGGCTTTCCAGATCTCTCTCTATTACTCGTTGCTACTTTAATCCCACGTGGCCTGGGAGTAAGCTGGGACCACGTTCCCATCCCTTGTCACATGGGAGAGTCACCACCGTGAGTGCTAACATCACTGAATCTGCAGCATCTGAGCCAAGCCTGACTGTAACTCGAATCTGGAAGGTTTAATCATCAAAAAAAAAAAAAGTCCAAATCTCCACCTCCCTATGTTTTAAGCTGATTTATACCATTTAAAGTAAAAGGCTCAGTGTTCAGTAAAGGAAAACTAAGCAGATTTCTGTTTAATGAGCCAAGGCCTAAATGTACCAAGCTCTGGGGATTTGGACTACATTCTCTTTTTGAATTTTTTTATTGTGGTAAAATATACCTAACTAAAATTTACCTTCTCAACTGTTTTTCAGCACACAGTTGAGTGGTATCAAGTCCCTTCACACTGTTCTGCAGCCATCACCGCCATCCGCCTCCAGAGCTTTCTCATCTTCCCAAGCTGAGCCTCTGTCCCCATTGAACACTACCTCCCCACCCCACCATCCTACTTTCTGTCTCTGTGGATTTGACTGCTCTAGGGACCTCATGCAAGTGGATCATACAGTTTTTGTCTTTTTGTGACTGGCAGAATTTCCTTTCTTTTTACATCTCTATTTGCATTTTTATTTCTCCATTTTATTTCAAATTAAAACTTCAATAGTACAAATCAGTCCTGATTTAGTAAATGAATGTGCTGTGCAAAGCTGGCCTAAAGACAGGGTAACCAGCATCTCCAGAGGCTGCTGCGTCTGCAAGGATGGTCATTTGCTCACAAAGCTCAAACCTCTCTATTGACTGTGGCTGAGAAGTGGCAGAGCATTGTTTAGCATTATTATTATTTCTTTGCCAAAAGAGGACCTAAATTATGCTGAATCAGAGCAACTGGACACATTGTTTGCTTTTAGATATTTTACTTTATCAGGCAGGCTCGAAGATTCTCAGCCTGTGTCCTGGAACTGTGCTTCTGAGAAACAGATACAAATGAGTTGGCAGTGTCCATAAACAAAATATTTCAGGCCCTCCTAATCTAGGACAAGGCAACTAATATATTAATAAATTGTGGCTTGTACTGCATTATACAAATCTTTATGAAAGGTGAGCATTAATTGAGGCAAGGAAATTTCCAGTCTATAGGAAAATGACAACATATAAAATAGCTAATGATTTATTCTTATAACTTAATATTCTACTATACATACTTTTTCATATAATATTTTCTAAATATGGTAATTTTATCACCTCTTCCTATTGTAAATTTATCAAACCAAAAAGTCAAAGCAGTAACTGCTGGTGCGCTAGGAAAAAAATCCAACCAGAAAATACTGCTTTCTTACATTGTTATCACCTTTAAAATGTGCTTACAGTCTATATGTATAAATATACATTATACATATTTATATTATTATGAAGAATATGTAAAAATATCTTATGGATGTAAAACTGCCTGGTATTTACTGGTTTTGACCAAACTGAAAAGACTGCCTCCAAGTGTATAAATTGTGACAAATAAAAGCTGCCTTTTATCAACATCCACCATAGGAGGAAAATTCAAGACAAAATAAATACTATTAGTTAAAAATGAGAGATTTCCCTGGCTGTGCAGTGGATAGGAATCTGCCTGCTAATGCAGGGGACATGGGTTCAGTCCTTGATTCAGGAAAATTCCACATGCCATGGAGCAACATAAGACCTGAGAGTATCAGAAGTATTGTGAAAATACAGTATCTAATCAAGTTCTTTTACTCCAAGATCAAGACAGTCTTCTGAAAATAGGAACTCAGATTTCACATCTCCTGACATTCTCCACAAAGCAACAAACTCAGGAAACTTCACGGATTTGCTGATGGTCACGGAGCCAGGATACCAACCCTTCTCCCAAATGCAAGCAGGAGAAAAAATACAATAAGACAGAAACATGCTGGAATAGGGGAAATCTGTTTTGCTGAGCAATTTTTTTTTTTGAACAATTTTATACAGTGGGTTTTATACATTAGGCTTAAGGAGAGAGGAGATCACCACAGAATTAAATACTGATACCAAAAAGAAAAGAAACCCTCAGGTATGGCACTGAAGTAGCCCAGAAATAAACAGTTTACACAGGAGGAGTGGTTTCCTAATCCCTGAGAAATACTACAGCAGGCCAGGAGGGAGGTGGCTTGGGGAAGGTTATTTTCTTTCAGCCAAGCTCCCAACCTTGGAGGAGCCCTTGTCCAATATCCCTGGGAATGTAAAACGGTGCAGCTGCTGTGGAAAACAGTTTGATTGCTCCTCAAAAAGTTAAACATAGAACTACTGTATGACCCAGGCATTCCATCCTGAGGTATATACCCAAGTAATTGAAAACAGACTCAAAATAAATATGTGTAGGCCAGTGCTCATTGGAGAACTGTTTGCAGCAGCCAAAAGGTAGAAATTCCCCAAGTGTACATCAACAGATGATGAATAAATAAACAGTGATATAGACACTCAATGGAATGTTAGTCAGCCATAAAACAGGAATGAAAAGAGAAATGAAGTGGTTACAAGGATGGGAAGGAACTGGAGCCACCTTGTACTGCTGGGGGAATGTGAAATGGTACAGTCACTGGGGAAAACACTTTGCTGGTTCCTCAAAGAACTGAACATAGAATTACCTTAGCATCCAGCAATTCCACTTCTGGTATATATCCCAAACTACTGAAAGCGGGGAGCTGAATAGATACTTGACTTCAACTGTTCATAGCAGCACTATTCACGGTAGCCAAGGGGTGGAAACCACCCAAATACCCAACAGTGGATGAATGGATAAACAGAACGAGAGGATAAACAAGGGATAAGCCAATATTCTGCTTTAAAAATGAATGAAATTCTGACACATGCTACAACATGGTTGAACCTCAAAAGACATTAAAAGTGAAAGTCGCTTTGAAAAAGGCTTTTAAAAACCTTAAAAGTGAAAGTCGCTCAGTTGTGTCAGACTGTTTGTGACCCCCATGGCCTCTACAGCCCATGGAATTCTCCAGGTCAGAATGCTGGAGTGGGTAGTCATCGCTCCCTTCTCCAGGATCTTCCCAACCTAGGGATCGAACCCAGGTCTCCCATATTGCAGGCCGATTCTTTACCAGCTGAGCCACAAGGGAAGGCCCTAAAAGACATTATGCTCAGTGAAATAAGCTGTCACAAAAGAACAAACACTGTTTGATTTCACTTAGATGCAGTCCCAAGAGTAGTCAATTTTATAGAGACAGACAGTAGAATGGGGGTTGGCAGGGCTGAAGAAGTGGCGGAGGTGGGGGAAGTTAGTGTTTAATGGGGAGAGAATTTCATTTTGGGAAGATGAAAAAATTCTTAAGATGGACGGTGACGGTTACACAACAACATGGATGCACTTAATACCACTTACTGAGCACTTAAGAAATGGTTATATATTCTGTATATTTTACCAAAAGGAAAACAAAAGCATAATATATTCAGCACACACACACACACACACAATGGATGAAGTTCTGATACATTCTCTTACACGGGCAAATCTTCGAAACATTTATAAATGAAATAAGCTGGACACAAAAAACAAATACTATACGATTCCACTTACATGAACTATCAGTCTTAGGCAAATTCATAGAGGCACCAAGTGGATGATAGGTTACTGAGGGCTGGGAGCGCGGGAGCCGGGAAAGCTACTGCTTCATGGCACAGAGTTTCTGTTTGGGGTGATGGAAAAGTTTTATAAGTAGATAGTGGTGATGGTGGCACAACACTGTGATTAATGCTACTGAATGGCACAATTTAAAACAGTGAAAACGGCAAATTATACATATACATCTTTCCCCACCAAAATGGACAAGTAAACAAACCAAGCAGACCAAAGTCCCTTCGGGGGCACCAGAGCTTCGCGGGGCGCAAAGTGCACGCCCATCTGGTGGGCGGGGACCCTCTGCCTTTCCAGGCTCCTCGCGGCTCCTGGCTGACGCCCAGTCCTTCTGGCCCAGCTCCGCCCGGCCTTCTCCAATTCCCAGCCTGAGAGTAACTGGTCGCTCCCGCACCACCTCCTGCCCCACCCTGCCCCTTCCATGGCCTCAGCTCTGAGTCATCTGGGCTCTCACTGGGTTGTCTGCTTGGTAATCTTATGAACTCGGCAAGGTCGGAGAGCGAGCAGAGGCAGGACTGGCCAAGGTCAGGGCTTGGGACACAGCAAGGCCTCTAGACTTGGCGTCAAGAGGACTCTTGGGCCTCCTCTGCCATCAGCTAACAGTGACCATGGACCAACCACTGCGCCTCTGTTTTCTCGTCTGTAAAATGAGAGGGCCGGACTGGAATCTCCAAGATCCTGTTTTCAGTTCCAGGCTATGGGGACTAAACCCAGGCACAAAATACAGCAAGACAGAAGCAACCTTCTTCAAAGGAGAGCGTTTTCCTGACATTTTCAGTTGATGATTTTATTCTCATCAGGGCACCTGGGGCAGCCTTTAAGGTTTCTTGAGACATAAATGAAAAAAAAAATTAATGCACCCAAGTTAAGAGTTTCGAGGCTGAGTTACACAATAATTTCAGTATTCATTACAGTATTAGAATTTTCCTAGAGAAACTATCCAGGGGTAATAGCAGTTGTTCTTTCTACTCTTAGCCTACAAACATAAGCCTGAGATATTGAGTAGAATCTGGGTGTTGAAATGCACTGTTGAATGCAGAACAACTAGAAGTCAACAGAACAGGTGTGGCAGGGGAACACAACATAGCAATGACAAGCAGTCAGCACGACTACCTGCCACAGCACGCTGTGTCTCCCAATCACAGATGCTGTACAGTTCCCCTCTGTGAAGCATGCAGAAGTGGGTGAAGCTGGGACATCCGTGGGGGTCGGTGGTTAAGAATCCACCTTGCAATGCAGGAAAAGCAGGTTTGATTCCTGGTCGGGGAACTAAGATCCCACATGCCCCCGGGCAACAGAGCCTGAGATAAATACTTCTGGGTATTTATCCTAATGAAATATTCAATGATGTGCACAACTATTTATTTATAAGCATGTTCAGTGAAGACGGTTGTTACAGACTGAATGTTTGTGTCCTCTTGATATGAATATATTGAAACTCTGATCAGCAATGTGATACTAATAGTATTGGGCTGTGGAACCTTTAGAAGGTAATTAGCTCAGAAGGGTGGAGCCCTCTTAAGGAGGATTAGTGCCCTTATAAGAAGAGTTCAGAGATCGAGCATGTTCATTTTCTGCTATTTGAGAGGAGAGCCGTCTGCAAACCAGGAAGCGGATCCTCACCAGACACCAGCTCTGCCAGAGCCTTGATCTTGGCTTGTCAGCCTCCAGAACTATGGGAAACAAAAGCCTGCTATTTAAACCAGCCAGGTAGTTACAGCAGCCCAAATAAGACTGAGGTTATTGTTTACAATATTGAAAAAGAGGAAACAATCTACATGTCTTAAGGAATAGGTTTTATATATATTTAAATATATATATAATATACATATATACTGATATAATAGCATACCTGGAAACATACATCAGTATATACACATGCTATTATATCAATTCCTATGCCAGATACTTACCACATATATAAATAATGTGTAATATAAATAACACACAAGTATATTCATATATTATACAAAGCTATGTATTTATTTAACAGATGTCAGTGTTATCAACAAACGCTTCCCAGGTAGCTCAAACAGTAAAGAATCCACTTGCAATGTGGGAGACCTGGGTTCAATCCCTGTGTTGGGAAGAACCCCGGAGAAGGACATAGCAACCCACTCCAATATTCTTGCCTGGAGAATCCCCAAGGACAAAGAAGCCTGGTGGACTATAGTCCATGGGGTTGCAAAGAGTCGGACACGACTGAGTGACTAACACACATACACAGTGTTATCAATACAATGGAATGCTTGCTACACAGCCACTTAAACTTCTGAGGAAGAATATTTAATCACTCTAATTTTTCTTGAAGAGATCTCTATTCTTTCCCATTCTATTGTTTTCCTCTATTTCTTTGCATTGATGCTGAGGAAGGCTTTCTTATCCCTCCTTGCTATTCTTTGGAACTGTGCATTCAAATGGGTATATCTTTCCTTTCCTCCTTTGCTTTTCACTTCCCTTCTTTTCACAGCTATTTGTAAGCCCTCCTCAGACAGCCCTTTTGCTTTTTTGCATTTCTTTTTCTTGGGGATTGTCTTGATTCCTGTCTCCTGTACAATGTCATGAACCTCCATCCATGGTTCATCAGGCACTCTGTCTATCAGATCTAGTCCCTTAAATCTATTTCTCACTTTCACTGTATAGTCATAAGGGATTTGATTTAGGTCATACCTGAATGGTCTAGTGGTTTTCTCCACTTTCTTCAATTTCAGTCTGAATTTGGCAATAACGAGTTCATGATCTGAGCCACAGTCAGCTCCTGGTCTTGTTTTTGCTGACTGTATAGAGCTTCTCCATCTTTGGCTGCAAAGAATATAATCAGTCTGA